>OX424572.1:208937729-209040710 GCA_949152435.1 Gastracanthus pulcherrimus | reverse complement strand
TCTGTGCTCAAACGTCGCGCGATTCGAACAACGTTAATTGACCCGATACGAGCAGCCGTGTTTGTTTACAATACTTTTGATTTGTATTCACGCGTTTTGTATTGTAATAGTTCTAATAAAGTTTGAGTTTACGTTCGTTTTATAAATAACGTGTTTGTTATTTAATAACCTGGAACCCGGTTATAACAATATTAATAAAAGTAAACTTCTATTTGACATCTATAGGTATTTTATTATTTTTCTCTTATTATTAGTCTATATTTATTAAACGCATTATCTCTTACAAAATTTATTCGTCATAATTTATATATTCTACAAAGCCGTCGATCAAAAAGAAAAAAAATGAATACATAAATTTCAGTTAAAACATTTCTTCTTCTTTTTCAATTTGAAGAACGTGCTCATGGATCACATCCAATCCAAATCTCAATCAAACAAATTGAAATCATTGACTTTGCACCCCTACTACATTCCTCACCCTACAACCATTTCCACCCAAACCCATCGCTTCGTCAAAGAGAAATGCCCAGCCATCACCCACCGCATATCCATCCCCCATAACCCGCACCGAATTCATCGACGACACCAGCAAATCCATGCACTCCGTGCGATTTCACGCCGCGATGCACTGCACTCGCATGGCGCAGTTCTAGATGTCACCACTCGGCCTCGTCAAAACGCGAGCTCGAGAGTCCGCGCGATCGAGATTTCAGCCGGTGCACGACTGACTGACAGGCGGGAGGCCGACACGATGGCCATCGAGTCATCTTCGGAAATGCGGCGCGCGACAGGTTGCGGACGATGTTGACGGATGCCGCCTGGATTCCGCATTAATTACCATAACCCCTCGAGAGTGAGCGAGCGCGACGTTTTAATGACATGACAAAATCATTTGCCGCGAGCCGCTCGACTCCGTCGAGTATCTCTGTGTCCCTCTGTGATTTGATTTTGGCCGTGTCGTGCGTGCAGCGCGGTGGTTTGTTTGCGGGAGTGGAGAGGGAGATAAGTGCTCGAGCTTCGGGACTGGTTGAAGTGGAGGGTGGTGGAGGAATTTCGGGCTTTTTTGGATTGTTTTTGAAGGTTCTTTTTGAAGAGGTGACACGGAGGAGTTTTGAAATTGGTTGCTGGAGGGTAGAATTTTATTGATGTCGATGGTTAATCGAGGGTATTCAGTGATATGATTGAAATCTTTGGTTTAATCGTGTCGTCGTTTAATGGCAAAATAATATTAATTATAATGATAATAATGGTTATAAATAAATTATAGTTATATTTTGTTTGTTTTTGCAACCACCGTGCTATAATATGAAATGATATAATTTTAGTTAGCATGTATTAACATGTATTTATATATACATTTCCAATATTTTAGATATTTTAATTGTATATTTTCAAATCGTTACAATTAAGTTATAATTTCTCTATATATTGTTATTTTATATTTTGTCTTTTCTTTAATATATCGACGTCCCTTATTTCAGATTTCTCAAAAACCCCTAGTTCTTTTCAGAGTTTTCTTATAAAGAACTAGCACTTTTTAGAAATTATAGTTTCTGTCTAAAATTCTGAATATTGTTAATTTTCGTAGGAGATTGCAGATAAGAACTAGTATTTTTCGAAAAACCTGAAATGTGCTAGTCTTCGTAAGGGACGTCGATATATGCATAAGTATATAATATATATCATCTATAAGAAATATTTGTATAAAAGTTTTATCTTTAAAAAAACCTTATATTACTCATAGGCACGAGATTTTTTAAATTTAAGATTACTTCCCTGGTAGAAAATTGACCAGTCCGGTTGGTCAAGTTCGCTGCCACTATCCAGAGAAAGATTTATAATAAATTTATTACTTTATTTGATGTTATACATGTTTTGTAATAAAAATCAATTGTTGTACAAAAATTAAGGTATTTATACATGCGTTGAAACTGTTGATTATTATGCGATATGAATAAATAAATCTATTAAATAATCTTGAAGTGATTAATAACTTTTTATGTTTTTTTAATTTACATTAAAAAAAAAATTACACTTTTTAACGTTTTTTAACAGACTGTCTAGAAACTGTGGCGATTTTAACGATTTATTCACGAAAACCTCGTCAACGTTTCTACCAGGGTTACTAAAATTCAATGCTATTCACAAGCATTTCTCCTGGAGATATAATTCAATCTATTATGAAAAAAAAATATTTCAATATCACATGGTATTACTCCCAAGCTACTATCAAACGGATGATAATACATCGGCAGAATACTTCCAAAAGTGTAAATAATAAAACCCCTGCAAAAAATCCTCATCCAAAACAAGTATACCCAAATCCCCCATAAATAAATCCTCATCAAAACTCATCCCTCCAAACCCCAGTCAAAAAATTCCCCATCTCCAAAACCCCACAAAGCGCCACACAAAAGCCAAACGATCCCCGAAAGCATCAAGCAACCTCGAATCCGTGTACCCCACAAAGCTGCCGATAAATCCTCCGAATCAAGCCTGGCTCCGCTGCGTCTCTCTCCCGCATTATACCGGGACCACCAACCACGTGCCGTTATTACCGATTTTCGACGAGGTCCCGGGCTCGTCCCGTTACCGTGTATACGCACGAGAGTGTGATACGAAATTTACGGGCAGCTGCGGCATTCCTGAGCTGGAGCCGCTGGCCCGACGACTACTAGACGCCCACGCGTGAGTTGCGCCGCGCTTTCGATCTACGAGGAGGGAATAGGGAATGTGTAAGCGCAGTGGTTTAAGGTGCAAGGTGGAAGCGATGATAAGAGAGAGAGAGAGACAGTGAATGTAGAGAGTGGAAAGTGCGTTATGAGATTGTGGAGTTAGTATGTGGGATGAGGAAGAAATTGTAGGTGAATCGGAGCTAGGTGGACTAATAAGGAGAGTGTTACACTATTCGAAAATAGAGTTTAATGAGGTTTTGCTTTTAATTATAAAATTAATAATAAAATTAAGTCTGGATATATTTATACTACAAAAGTATACAAAATAGTATACTGAAGTAGACGGAACGAACTTCAATTTAAGGCTTATAACGTATTAAAGTATAATTGTCCTAAAGTTCTTATCAATTATCGATTAGTATTTAAAAGACATGAAAAATCACACAATCTTCGCAGTATTTTTGTTACTATATTTAATCGCTACAATAACCTTTATGAAACAAATTGATATTTAAATACGTTACGGCGGTAATGTAATTAAGTAACATATTTAATTAATATAAGACTTGAGTCTTAAAGTTTAACTCTTGTATGTCTACTTTTATATTATTATGACATTTTTCTAGTGTAAAAACATGCAAAAAATTACAAGAATAGGTACGTTATTTGACTAGAATAACACACATTATTGCTCAAATAGATTATATCTAAAAAATAAGGGTCGATTGGAGCAAATTATGAATTCTAGGATTTGATTTTAAATATCAGAAAATATTTCCTAAAGCCTCATCAAAATTCGTTTCCCAAAGTTATGGCAGTCTCCTAAGCTATTAGCTGTTATGTAAAAAAATTCTTAAGTTTCGGAAGATCGCTAATTTAAAAACTTGAGATGCTTTTAGGAAAGTAATATAAAGGTAGTTACGCATAAATCTTAATATATTTTAACTTTATTACGTAAGGTCTGAATCTAAAAGAAATAAACATATTATTTCTTCATTTATTGGTTAATTATTTATTGGTACACCAACTAGTCAACAATTAGTTTCATAGTAATTCGAATAAGTATTTAATAAAGATTTTGATAACATAAATTTGGTTAGCTTAATTATTAGATATGCACTAATTTTAATTATAATTCGTGAGTCTAAAAGTATTGTACTGTATTACGACGTATTCAATTGATTTATATTCACGTTTCTTATATAAGTTATAAGATTTTTCTAAAATACATATAAAATAAATCTAATTAACAATTAGGATGTTGCATAAAAATAGAAAGTTGATTTTTCGCATGAAATAAGTAGAATAGCGAAAAATAATTAGGTCGTATTTTTTCTTTTGCCATAAAAATGAAAATTTTGAAAGTTACAAACGTTTAAAATTTCCTATTTTTCGATATATATAGATATATTCTAATACTACGTGACGTCATGAAAGTATACAATCGTGACGTCACGCAAATTTCAAATGGCTGTAATTACTTCAATTTTCGTTAAATTGAAAAACTAAAAAATACGACCTAATTATTTTAGCATAAACTATTTGAATATCAAATAAAAAAAATCATGCAACAACCGAATTATGAATATATTTAAACTTTTCCTAACATATAATCAAGTATTTCCATCTTTTATACAACTATTAACTAGTTTAAAGACTCAGTCATCCAACAAAACCTATTCTTTACAGATTACATCTAAAAAGCATTACACATGTAAAAATTAGCATTACACCGGAAATATCAAAAACCTACAACTCTCCCTCATTCCCCAGCGCACCCTCCAAAAAACAAAGTCACTACGAGAAAAACTCAACGGAACCTCCGCACCAAAATAATCGAACACCCGCGGCAAGAAGCAGCGAGAACCATTCACGTGAAGAAGTGCACCTCGCGTTGACCACAAAAACACCGGGCGTTCCCTTGCACCATTGTGTGATGCGCGCGCGAGTAGAATTGAATTCGATTAGGGGAAGGAGACCTTGCGGCCCCGCCGCATGGGACCTCGAGAGGCGTGTACAATTTCGACTGTCAAAATAGCCGGTCCTCGCCTTGCCATTATACCCCCGCCCGCTTACGGGCCTAATGCATTGTCGTAAAATATATTTATCGAGGTGCGGTCTAATGATGCACCGCGGGATTTCTTTCTGATCCGATCGGCGTTGTGATCGGATGGTATTTTTTCCGAGAGTTTTACCGGCGGCGATGTTTGATGGTGTCGTAAATTTTGCCGGTGGTGTGAATAATGAAATGGTTAGGATTATTTCGTTGCTTCATTGTGTTGTATGTAAACAGAGGTCATAAGGGAAGGAATCATATATAGTGAGAAGTATCGGAGTTGGTTGCTGATAAAGTGACAGTACTGCTATTAAAGAATTGTATGTCACATAACCCAGAACTGTGAACACTAAACATTTGTTCACCTTGATTTTAGTACAAAAAATAAGAGAGAAGTAGTTTACGAACTGAAAAAAAAATAAAAATCAGAATTATGATTTCGTAATCGTAGATATTGCGAAATGATAATTTTGGTTTTATATTTTTGTTCAGTTCGTAAGGTCCTACTTCTCTTTAACATGCATTATCACTTACACTATCAGGTCTTAGCTACTTGCGATACAAATTGTTTTTTTTAATGTCTATATATTACGAAAGACCTTACTTAATAGGGGTTAATAAAAATGTTAATATTTGATTGGCATTCGCGTAAACGGTGAAGAAAATAAGCTGACGTATATTTTATTTTTACTTGTATTTTATATTTTTATAAGATAACTAAATATACAAAAGTTATAGCTTCCCTGGTAGAAAGTTAGCTAGAATGGCTGGTTAGCTTATTAATTATTAGCCAGATTAATAGCTATTAATAAGTCAAATTATAGCTAATATCTGGCTAGAATCTGCTTAAGACTATGCTTTAAGCAATAACGTATTTTGTTTGCAAATCTAACCTATTTATATTTTGTTTTCAAAAGTTATTAGTCTTTAAAAATATACATTATTATACTTTATTGAATGTTCAATATAGTATGTCGTGAAAATAAATATTTTTATCAACAAATAAGAACTTACAAGATTGTAGAAATATATATGCAATACTAAAAGTATTTGATAACTAATAATTTCCTTTCCGAAAATTAGTCAATCATAACATAGTCAACAAAAATTTTGTGATTGATATCGAAAATAAAATTTTGTAATAAAACTTCAATGTAAAACTACAAATATTTGTTTACTAATTCTCCAAATTTCGTCATAACTTACATTATTCTGTTTTTATTGTTATCTTTAAAATAAGAATAATTATATGACTACATGCATTCTATTATTTATAACATAAATTTTTTTTAATAAAGACACTTAAATTTTACTCAAGGCTTTGGTACTTTTTGTGTAAATAATACTTTTTAAATGCACGCGTCGTTATGAAAACAAATAACCTAACCTCCATTACTACTAGACATTTAAGGTACATTTTTAACTTTAATTTAGTAAAATACTTAATGTAGTATGATGATTAGCGTGTTACTTTGCGTATTACTTTGATTATTATAAAACTGTTATTATGTCCATTATTAATTAATACATAAATTACTTAGATTATAAATTTTATATTAACTAGAATATTAAGCAGAATCTAGCTAGAAATTAGCTAAAAAGCATGTCGTTTTTAACTGATTTCTAGCTAATTTCTTAACCAGAATTAAAGCAGATTTAGAAAATCTAGCTAATATCTGGCTAGAAACCAGTTTAGATTTCTACCAGGGTTATTAAGGATCTTTTGAATTGCGTCACACCGTTAAAACATCAAAAGATGCCGGTACACCTGAGGTCACATCATTATAAAAACTTTGATTATATCTTCTTTAATTTAGAATATATAAACAGTCCAAAAGTTTACAAAATACCTTGGTACACTACGATCTATAAGAACACACTGTTAACATAAAATAGGTATTCGTTCCTATTGTTTAACCACTAAAAAATACGTGGATTTCGAATAATGAACCGAAATATAACATTGCTTTACCAAATTATACGTCTACGATCAATGCATCACATCAGATAATCACCAAAAACAAACATGCTCTGAGAATCAGCTTGTCTTTCAGCATTCTTGATACAATTTTCACGCGTATTAATTTTTCTCCGCTACGATAACATTTCTTTTGGCTCGCAGAGAGCGCAGTATTCTTCGTTAC
Source organism: Gastracanthus pulcherrimus (assembly GCA_949152435.1). Taxonomy (NCBI): domain Eukaryota; kingdom Metazoa; phylum Arthropoda; class Insecta; order Hymenoptera; family Pteromalidae; genus Gastracanthus; species Gastracanthus pulcherrimus. The sequence continues at coordinate 209,033,835 of OX424572.1, read as the reverse complement.
TCTCATTCAAACAGCTTGCGCAGTGTAATTGATGATCAGGCGCGATGCCTGCACACCACCCAGGATGCAGAAGGCAAGCAGGAAAATAAGATTACGATTGTTGCGAGATATTTTCGTACTACGATAAAAGAGATTGATTTTACAAATGCGTGTGTTACTTTGCGAAAATAAGGGTACGCGATATTTCATATAGATAAGTAAACTGAAGAACTAAAGATGTATTTCGTACATGATAAAAGTAAACAATAATGTTTATAAATAATAGAAACTTACTTACGAGTGAAGATTTGATATAGCAAACATTTCAGTAACTCACCTGAAACACAAAGAAAAATTATGAATAATTTAATTATACTTTATTATAACAATAATAATGTAACATATTTTTCTTGCATTATTATTATATCAATTATTTACGCAGGTAAACACATTACTAAAGGTTAAAATGTAATATTATTATATAATAATATTTTTATAATATATTTAGAAAATATTACTTATTATTCGTATGGTTTAAATTGTAGTGAGCCAGATAATATAATAATAAGCATAGTATCATAAAGTAAACATATTAAAAATCCATACGGGTACAAAAGCAAGTGTTACATTAATACTTGTTCTTTTATGGTTCAGCATTTTGCGTCAATCATTCTAACCAACTTTTCATCGTAAGCACTAATCGAAACACTCAGAAACCAATGACAGCCTCTCGATTATTTCAACATCAATTTTGCATGAAAAAGAAAAGACAATTAACGTCAAGGGTGTAAAACCTCATTCTTGAAAGCAATATTTCAACCGAAACAATCATAAACGTTTCAAGTTGTCATTCGGCTACGAAGCGAGCAATGCTAAGAAAGAAAGCTGCAGTGCGATTACGATCTGCCGCGTCATTAGATCGACGTTAAGTAGCTAATGCCAAGACACTTAGCGGTGCCATCGAGGAATTTCTCGAACGAAAAGAAAAGGTGTACTCGAGGGGAGCGAGACAAAAAAAGTGGCGTCGCGAGAGAAAAAAAATTTAAACGAAATCCATTGTCGGTGCGTCGAACTCGAGAAAAGGAGAGACAGGGAGAACCGAGGTGGTAAACAAATGACTCTGTTATTGGCTCCTTCGGCTTTTCGCTCGAGTCATTTTGGCCTCATCTTGGTTTCTTCTTCTCTTACTTTAAAATCTTTCTTTCTCGTCTTATTTCTTACTTTCGTAATGTCCGCGGAGCACTTAATAGCTCGCGAGTAAGTGTAACATGCATTTCAATATAGATAAAGATTACTCGAGTGTCACGGATTTTCTGTTTTGTAAATTGTTCTTTTTCACTTAAGAGACTTCGCCGTAACTTTGTACTTTATTTTATCTTGTGGAAATGAGTTTCATATCTATACGATTTACCACTATATGTAAGTTACTGTTTTTGTTTCCATTTATTGCTAATACTCAGTCCAAAACAACACAGTGTATAGATTCCTACATCCTTGAAGATTTAGCAATAATTATGAATCGAACTTGTAAACAATAGAATTAACATTGAAAATTAAATTTGAAAACATCACAATGCTGATGCATCCGATGATCGAGTGTATATGCTAATCCTGCATCGTGTTCGACAAGGTGTATAAATTAAAAAGCAATTAACGTCTGTGATGTTGTTAAATCAATCGATGATCGAATTTCACTCTGCCTCAAAAAATCTGCAATCGTAATTTCAATACACCCGGGACACAACAATTACGACTTAGGTACGAACAAAAAGCAAGGCAAAAGGGTACGAAACGTTATATGTAGCTCATCAGCAAACACGCACAAGAAGGATATTAAAACCGGGACCAAGACCTTATACGCACCAACGCGAGTATACGCGAGTCCTGTACAACGATAAAGAAGTGGAGAGAGAAAGACAACGAAAAGGAGACGAAGAATACCTACGAACAAGAAGCAAAGGAGTTAATACCTCGGACAAAGAAGTCGCGAAAATAAAGAAAGCACAAGCGCAGGCGGTGTACAAAAATAATGAAGACTAATTAGAGAAACAAAAGGTTGGTAAACGAGCAAAATAAAGGCAAGCCTTAAGAATTTCAAAGAAGAGCAGCAGAGCAGAAGAGCTAGCGCAAAAAAAAAGAATAAGTAAAAGGGGGCGTGGCAAGGAGTGGTTAAATTTGTTAGGGGTTGGTGTTCCGCTGGATTTATATTTCATAAATTATTTGGCCTCGCGCTCGGCGCAAAATCCAAATGCTCGCGCCAGCTCGTATACGAGTTTTAAAGCAATTTTTATGCGCGCACGCGCGTGTTCTGCGGACGCTGTATTGTAATTATATGCACGCGGAATGTGCGGCGTCGCGAGAAGACAATCGTGAATCTTTGCGTACTTATGATGCGCGGGCGCACCGAAAAAGAAATGAGCGTAACGAATCTCTCTTTACGCGGTACTTTGAGCGTAATTTATCTGCTCGCCGTTGTTAATAAGTGATTAAAACGAATCCTTTTTCTCGTTCGAGTACTGGCTTCATAATATTATTGCTTGTTTCGTCTGGAATCATGTTTCGTGATGCTTAATTTATTGACTGCTTGGCGCGTTTCGTATGTAAGAGGTATAGATCATCCTTGTGGACACTTTTTTAAAGCTCATTTTGCGTAACATAGTCAAGTCGGCGTTGCAACGTGGCAGAGTTACGTTTCTAACTCTGATTAAACTGGTATTTACTTAATAATTCATGATTTTTAACGACAGGTGACAGATTAATTTGCATATAATTTATATACTTAATATTTCGTGGTAATAAAATTCAGTGATTAATTTGAACTTTTTTCGTAATTCTAATTAAAACACTAAATTGATCATTTTCTACTTGCCAGGTGAATAAATATAACGATGAAATTTAATCGATCTACTTAATTTTATTTCTATATATAAAATATTTTATACCTAGACCGATAATAAAAAAGAGCTTCTTGCATCTATAATTTATTGGATCAAGAAGATCGTAAATACAGAACCAAAAATGGTCAGAATATTTGCTATTTGGTAAATAGGAAAAAATTACCTACCTAAATAATTGAATATCGAAATTTATTAATAGAATTTATTGAAACGATACTTTGAACTGGTCTAAAATATGTACTAAAGATATTAATTTTCTTGTTACTAAATAAAGTGTCGTTTTGTTAAACCTTGTTTATTAGGGCAATCGTAATTCGATAGGCCGAGGTACATCTTAAGGCGTGATTAAAATATGTAATCTAATGAATAAGGTACATGCCATCAATAAATAACGTGTAGGGAGACACGAAACTAAAAAGGTGTGACTTCACGTCTCGGCAGATACGTGATAGGTACACTGATTCGATTCTCCATAGAACAGAATTTGAATTTTCTGTTTTTACTTTGTTTCAATTACTTCGTAAATCTTTGTCATTTCTTGTAACCTTACTTTTAAATTTTCATAACGCCAACTGCTCTTTTCAGTCATGGTATGTCATCAAGTTTATTTAGATGAAAAAGTATCTTTCTTACAAACATACATGTACATCATAAGATCTTTAATCATATTTTATTAGCAACCAGAGAACAATTTAAAAGTAAAATATTAAAACCGTATCTAATGTTTATATTTGGCTAAACGTATCTAGATACACGTTTATCTAGATAATAAGTTATCTAGTTAAAAAGCTTACATTGATTTGTTCAATTTATTCAAAGGGATCTTACCATCTATAAAAATCATTATCAAATATTCTTGTAACTTCTTATACACTTTTGTAGAAAACACAATGACGTTATCTATTACAAGAATTTAATTAATCAATTATCTTTCTTATCAAAAATCAGCCCTTTGTCCATGACTGGCTCTCCCCTACCGCAAACCTCAACAACATCAACCAACCTCCAACCTCCACCAAAAAAAATCCCTACAAAACACTCTTAAAAATAACAAACAGTTCTCGCTCTCGCAGAAGTGTAACTCGATATCGCATAATATGCGCACCATCCGCAGCCCTGTGCAAGCGGAGAATCCGCTCTGCATGCTCCTCGTTCGAATGCGGAGCACGCGCCGCGCCGGTGGCTCGCTGCGCAGCAAATGCCGAATGAGGCGTGTAACGAGATGGCAGAGATACGAGCGTTGAAGGTATACAGGTATACCCGTAGGCGCAGTTCAAGGCGAGTATGAGAGGGAGAAACGCGCCACGCGCGCGAGGCGCCGTTATCTAGTCGCGGCATGGCGGTTATGGTAGTCGGCGGGTGGATTATAGCGCGAGATCAATCGTGCGAGACGAAAATTAGCTGCTACTGCCGAGTGGAGTAGGTATGAGAGCCGCTGGTTGCGGATGTGTAGCTAATGAGCCGGAGCGGCGAATTTTGCACTCGGTGAAATGATGTCTGCCTGGGGTAAAAACAGTTCGTATAAATATACGGAGAGTAAGTAGTCATTTGAGCTTAGTTCTTTGCGTTAACTGTCAATTCGTTAGGCTTTGTATACAGATAAATGAATATCTCATTATCGTTAATGCATAGGTATTTAGATTGATGAGAGGACATATTGGAAGGAAACAACAAATAAAATAGTTACCGTCAACTGGAGTAGTGCGGAACCACTAGGGGTAATGCAGGACAAAATCTGAAATTTATCAGACAAATCTGTTATTGAATATTTTTTTAATGGCGTGATATATCGGAGTGATTTTTCTTAATACGGACCAAAGATAACGTTCGCGTCATAATTTTTTCACGCACTCAAATGGAACTATTGGTAATACAAACTATGCGTACCGATATTTCACTCAATTTTAGTCAAATGTCGGTTTGCAATGTTTGAATAGCTGATAGTTCTTTACGAGTGCAAAATACTTCAATAACACGTTTTTAAAAAACTATTTAATAACAGAGTTTGTTCAACAGATTTCGGAGGGGGTCCTGCATTATTCCCGGTGGTCTCACTTATATATCTAAATATATAGGTAGCTTAAATGGAATTCACAAAAACTATAAATATGAGTTTTATAATACAATTAAATCCTATCCTTGTATAGTATAAGTAAGTAATGTGTTTTCGCCTTGTTTCGACTGGTTGCCATTAAAAGTTACGCACGAGCTCACTGGTGACGAAGACCAAAGACTCGAGCAAACGAGCTGCGTAAGAGAGAAAAATAGAAGAACTAAAATCGCGAGAGCTATATAGAGAAAGTTTTGCTGTGGACATTTTTTCATTCATGGTAATGTGTGGTTAGAATAGCCTCGGAATAAATACGGGGACCTGTAACGTCGTGGCGATTATTTATTTGTGCATTTATTGAATTGCAAATTATATCTCTATTATAAGGTTATTATTTATGTGCATTTGGATTTCGCATACTTAACGGTACATTCGAATTGTTGTCAATGATTTATTTTGCATGTGTTGTTATTTTTGCGGAATTTCGCAGACAGTTTTTTTGTTACGCCATTTTTAATGGATACCTAATTATATATGTATCATTTTTGTATATGAAATTGCTTTATAATTCTCACATTATTTACTAAATACAATTTTTTACTTCTTTTTACTCTTTTTTACTTTCTTAGTTTTTTGATCAACCTAAATGACATTTTATAGAAATACATATTATACCTACACATATAGAACTGTACAAGTATTATTTAACTTTAAAAAACAATACAAAAAACCATGAAATAACAGTTAAATATAATAATCACAGACGGATCTTATAACCTCATTAAATCATCTGTTCAAACGTCCAAATTCGTCGCACACTACAGGAACCGCATAAACTCAACCCAAATCGACTCCCCAAAGTGTATAATTACCGTATATTTTCGTCCGCGCACGTACTCATTATAACCTATAAAGTATAAGTAGCATCTTCCGCGCTGCATCTCTGCAACTGCACCGGACGAAACAAGACTCTCTTGGCGCGTCATAATACGCGCGTGCGTACTTATATTTACGTGTATACCTCTTCCCTCGTTAATGCTTTCGTTTATATGCACTCGTGTTTTTGCGCCCGCGGCCCGGGCGTTTTAACGACGATTTTGATGAATTCGGTCGCGTTTAATTAAGGAGCCGCGCGCGACTGTTGATTTTTCATCCTTGGCCACGGGGAAAACGAAGAATCGTCTCGAGAGGCGTACAACAACGCGGAGACTCATAAAGTACCGAGCATATACAACGTGCTTTCAATTATGCGAGGACTGTGTTGCTCGGTTGGTGCACATAATGATGTGTGCAGCTAAACGGTAAGCGCGTGAAAATTCATGACGTTGCATGTGTAATGTGGACACCGCGTTGACTTATAGACGACGCTCTGAAGATTGATTCGAGTCAAAATAGGAGTTCCATTATGGAAATTTGAATTTTCTTTTGAAGGGGATTTTTCATAATTGTATTTGTACAAGGAAAACTTATTAGGTTCCTCGTGTAGCTTTGATTTATGTGCGCGGTGTAAAAATAAGGAAAAATAGTTGAGGTACATTTTTTTAAAGTAGATTGTGCTTTTGAATGGAAAATAATTTTAGACATAAGTCTTGTAGAGCTATAAAATATGTTTGCTGCATTTCATGGTTATATTATTGCCAATCAAAACAGACGGACATTTATAAAACTACGAGAAGTCATTGCTAAGGAACATAAAATTTGATACTTGTAACGGTGCGGGGACAATTTAAGTACGCTGAATCGAGCCATAGTAAGTACACAAGACTATGTACGGGAGTTATACGCTCAATTGATACTTGCAAGAGTTGTGTTTGATTTAAAAATAAATATTTATTTATAGAAAGTTTGACTTTTTATAGCAAGTTTTTCTTAACTTATACAAGGAGGAGCTATAACTTTCATTTAAATAATCTGCAAATTTTTCTTTAAGAACCCAAAACTTTTATGATGTATTCAATATCGATAAGTAACGCTTACTTATCATGTTCAAACTATTTAATGCATCTATGCGTTTTGTACAAAAACATCCGCTGTTTTGTTCTAAATAATTTTTTGTTAATCCTTCGATCAACCACTAGAGAACTATATATACCTACTAAAGAAAAATTTTTGAATGTTTGAATTCAGATGATCCAGTCCGGAGTAATTGTGGTAATTAATCCATCTTTTAACCCGAAAATTGTTATATAACATCATGAATATTTCTATGCCTTTTATAATACAGAAATATTTAAGACAAAAGGACCACATCATCCCTATACTACTAAAATTCCAAAAAATTCGATTATTTGTAACTTGCGACTGCATAAAAATTCTTAAGGTAGTTCTCCGAATTTATCAATTTCTTAAAAAATTCTTGAAAATTGGTATATATATTTATAAAGGTATCATTTATACGTGGTTAAAAGCTTAAATCCCTAATAAGCCACATGAAATTTGGAAAAATTAAACCTTTAAGTTTCATATTTTAACACAGGAAGCCTATACTGAGCCTCACAGCGAGAGATTTAATTGCAAAAAAAGTTTTCTTTAAAATTTTTTTTAAAAACTTGCAAATGATGTAAAATTACAATATGAACCATGGAAAAAATAGTTTGATAGGACAAACGATGTTTCTTTTTTAAATACAGCAGTTCAAAATTTTAATCCTATGCTATCAGTATATCTATATATAGGTGGGTGGCGTTTGACTCACTTTCGACTTTTGCGAATATTTAATACTTGAAACACTTTCTATCGACATTTTGATGTATGATACTATAAATTGTAAGGTTTTCACATTAAATAACGCTATATCTTCGAAAATAAATTTTCTAATTTAATCCCGAGTTGAGCACTACTTCAGTCGGAGAATTACCTCAAGGATTCTGACGTATAGACCATTTTGAATCCTAAAAATACAATGTAAAAAATTGACATGTTGAGAAGAAATTTCATTCATTAAACTATATTTTTATTTACGTTAAAATGATTTTTAGGACGAATGACGATTATGAGTATAAGTTTGCTTTATTCCATAGGGTTTTTTAATATAAAAAATTTGATTCTCAAATAATAAAAAATAAATATCCTTCGCGATAACGAAGGTGATATAAGACAGCACCATAATCTTTTTTATATCACCGATGCACTATCAATATCTATAGTACATATATCTATTCTCCGCTCTCTAAAAAAAACCATCCCATTTATTTATTTACGAACGAGCGCCGTAGAAAATTATTAGTACATTAAAGTCATCGCGCCTCTCGCCTCTCGAGATTTTATCGCCCGGCGCGTGCGCGCAAGCAATTCTTTTATACTCGCAAAAGTAAGTACACTGCACACACTTACGCCTCGCGGTGAAAATCCCTCCGGTAATCTGGTGTGAAATTTGCATGTTTGAAGAAGATACCGCGCGATAATTCGCAATCCATAAATCGCCGGTCCCTTTATTATATTCGCGGCCTCGCAATCGCCCCGAGCGCGAAAGCCCTCCTAATAAAGCGCGGATATGATAATACAAGAGAGGTCTCGCGCGCTCCCAAGAAAAGAAAAGAAGAAAGAAAGAAGAGAGGCGACCGCACGGAGCAAATATAAGCGCGCGATACGGGCAATAAAGAGCTTTCGCGAGAGAGAGAGAGAGGCGCGTGGGTGAGAAAGTTGCGTTGTGCGTACTTGACCTCGGTGGGGTGGGTGCGAGGTCGCGGGGAATAATAATATCGACAGGCGGCCGAGTCGCACGCTTCGATTGCCGATGCGCGCAGTGCATTGTGCGAAGAGGAGGAAATATAATGCAAGTGGGAAAAAGGTTGGGTGCGCGTAAAGCGAGCGCGCGGAAAGAGTGCTGCGAGAGGAGGTAAAAATGAAACGAGGCGTTCGGTGGTAAATTAAATGGACCGACGTGTAATTTATTTGTATTGCGCGGAATAAATTAGTCTTTGCGGAAGATCTGGAAAAGTTTTCGGAATATCTTATTCCATTGTATTAAGATAAAAATTGCTTGTTGTACACATGCAAATTATTTTAGTTATTAATCTTATGAAATTATTAACTTTCTTTCATTGTAAAACTGAATTGAAAGTGAGCCGGAAGTAGATCAGAAATTTAAGTCCATTAATAATTAACATTATAATTGACATTATATTCAAACAATTAATGATCTATTGTTTTTTTTACTTAAGCACTCCAGTTTACACATATGCACATGTGTAAAGTGGATATCTTTAAGTGGATACCTTAAAGTAGGTATCTTAAGTACATATCTTAAAGTGGATATCTTAAGGGGTTATCTTAAAGTGGATATCTTGCGATATCTCTTGTACTTGAATCTTACTTGTACTCAAATCTTAGTTTTAAGAGCACGTATTATTAATATGTATTGAAATCAATAATTTATTAGAATGACCCCATTTTACATTTTAGCTAATGAAAAAAAATTGAATGAATGCATTTATTTTTTTAAATTAGTGTAATATTAGAAAGTTACACCTAGTTTATATTAAAATATAGCAAACCAGACAAAAATGGATATGAATAAGTAAAGTAAAACTTACATAGACTGAGGAAAACATGTCTAATAAATAAGTATTTTCAAAAATAAATAAATATACATCGAAATGTATTTTTAGTCATGTATTATTTAAAATTATTGTAATGGTCATACATTTTTCACAGTTCTTTAAAAAATGTTAAAAACTATAATAACGGTAGAAAAAAACGCAGCATTCCTACCCATCCAATGCCGAGGGCACGCTGACACTCGCGCGAGTACATAACCTCCGCCGTCAAGCTAACGCTCCCAGAGAGATCCATTGTATTCTTCTCGGAAACCTCTCAATCCATACACAAAATCCGCGTAAAGATGAAAACGCAGTCACGGACGAGAAGTGACGACAGGTGTCGAAGCGAACGGTCAGCCACCCGTCGACGCGTGTCAAATAAATCGAGATCGCCAGTCGTGACACGAACAAATCGAGACTAGTGTGAAACGAATTTGTAGTCGACCTTTCATGCATGCGTTACAAACTTCAAAGCTTCTTAAGGTGGTTAAAAATTGTAATAAACATTAATTTTTTAAACCGATATCTAGTCAGTCGCCTATAATTTTGGGGTGATTAACTAATATAGTAATACAAATTGTCAAAATACGTATATTAAATGCTAAATATTCAAAATAAAAAAGCTAACCAATCGAAACAAGAGATAATAGACAACTACAGAATGGTCGACTATTACGAGCTTCATCATGTAGACCGGAGAGATTCTTTCTTTGTACCGAGATAAAAGCACCGAGCGCGAAACAATGCAAGCCGCGGAGATCAGCGCTTAATTCGCAGCTTGATGAATCGAGGCTAGGCAAAGGACGTGCCGCCGCGAAATCAAATCGGTCACTATTTATCGTGTGCTAGTTTTTGCAATTGAACAAGTAGAATGGCTGGCTTGTGTGATGATGAACTTGTTTTAAGTATGCCGATTTCGTTGCGGATTTATCGTGGAACTGATTAGATCGAGTTCTAGCTGCTAATATTGCAATTTGCTTGTTTTGATACATTTGGACCAAGTAGTACAATCAAAGGTTAAATTCTGAAATCTAAATGCTTCTTGATAACTTTATGTGTTTAAGCAAAAATAATATATTTTTATTTATTAATTTTTGTATTATAGTATTAGCATAAGTGTACGTATTAATTCATAATAATCCTTCTTACTAGTGATCTATTAATTTTATATGTAAGTATATGTTTATAGAAAGACACCAAAAATAGCTAATATTCCGATTTGTTATTTTCATCAATGTGCTAATAAAAAAAATAAAAACATCAGATCAGATTTTTATAGAACTTTAAAGAAATTAAAATGAAATGTGAACACATATAAAGTGCTCCATTATATAATAATATTTGCATGGATTATACTTTAATTTTTTTTTTACCTATTTACTATTTTATCAAAAATTTACTAATTTTAACAAATGACAAATTTAACTCTTGAAGAACATATCGTTGAAAGACATTTGTATATAATGGCATATGTAATTATAGAATATCTAAATATAGAAATCAAAGGGATAAATAATATTTTGTAATAATTTTTGTTATATATTTATTTATTTATTTATGTATTTGTTTGTTTGCTTGTTTGCTTGCTTGCTTGCTTTATTTATTTATTTATTTATTTATTTATTTATTTATTTAGAACAACAGACAAAAATCCCCTTATATATCCCGTTATGTTAATTATTATGCATAATATTTGTTTATTATACGTAAATATTTTTAAGCAGTAAAGTTGCTTATTTAAAGTATAAGACCAATTATTAAATATTTTCATCATACTTGGATAGATAAGAATAACACGTGTAATAGCAAAAACAATAAATTTATGGAAAATAAAAAATATATGATAGAAAAATGTATAAATAGTAACTTTTACAAACAAAAAATGTACTCTTACACAAATCGACATGAAAAAACTTCAAATTTATCCCCGCCTTATTTACACTCAAAACTCTTTGCACCCCTATAGTCCCTATACAATTCTTATTTTTAATCGTATACATTCTCCCCACTGATATCTCCCCTGCATTCTCCTAAAAAATGAATCCACAAAAATAGAGGCCGGTTAAGTGCGATTCCCGGATGCACATAGATTTCCCGGTCGAACCTCCGAGCGCGGCTCGGGCCTCTTGGAATAGCGACTCTCTCTCTCTCTCTCTCTCTCTCTTTCTTTCTCTCTTGCCGCGAGGTGAAAATAGCTCTTCTCGGTCTATAAGTCGCACGGGCGTAACGCGGATGAGATTCGAAGACCTATATAGAGAAGAGAGCTTAGAGAGGCGAGTGACTCTAGCCGAACTAGACCCATACTCTCGCCTCTTTCTATCCCTCGGGTTTCTATCCACGTTGCAGGTGCGCATGATTTGTCTTCCGGGATTTTGACAGTTTAATTGAGGGACGAAAATACACGTCGCATCGGAACGCGATTTGGAGAGAGAGAGGGAAGCTTCTAAATGAATTCGGAGGTGTTCCGAAAGAATGACTTTGTTGGTTTATACTGAGGGAGTAATTGATTGCTGTTTTTGTTGTTTTTTTTTAGAAGAGTCATTTTCTGTAACGAATTATATGAATAAAAAGTCAGAACCGATAGAATATTTTTTTTAGATGTCTCTTTGATAGTAAGCTACATTTTTAACAAAAGTTTATAGTTGCGATAAAAATGTTGGTTTTGATAAAATAATTCATTTTTGTTTATTTATTGCATGATTAGAGATTTGATTAATTTATATTCTAAATCTCTAAGAAAAATGTATGTTTGACTATTAAAGGTTACTAAATTAAAAAACTTGATTGAAGAACGTTTTACTGTATTTACTAGTTTATCTGCGGATAAAAAGTGATTATTAATTGAAATATAGAAAAGAAATATCACATAATTTGTAATAAAATTATTAATTCGTAATAATTATAATATAATATAATTAAAATAAAAAATAACCTTCTGAATAGAATAATTACAAAATAAATAAAATATACGCAAACACTGAAATGTATATTTTACATTGCTAATCAATTACAAATATATAATAAAAGAGTAACTTTCACAAAATGTATACTTTAGTTTCAGTATGAATATTCATACACTGTTATTCAGGCTCTACTTTAAAAACTATTTTTTACTTTACTTCTTCAACTCCAATTATAAATCAATATAAAACGTCATTCTAAACTAAGAGAAATTTACTTTGTTGCCAGAAAGTACCTTTCATTACACTCTTTTAAGCTATTTTTGCCCCAGTATACTGTTTGCGTGATATTTCACTCTCTTTCATTGCACATGCTTATATTCATTGCACAACTGCAGCCAGTGCTAACGCACCGGCCGGAATAATTAGAAATCGATCTAGCCAATATACACGTTGCACATATACATGAGTCTACTCTCTCTAACAACAAAAACCAACAAAACCTGCTCTTAATCTCCCTCCTATCCGTCTTACCCGCGAATCACATTCCCCGCCAAAAGAACAATTACAACTCGCACACCATCGCCAAGCCCACATAACAATAATCGCAAGCATCCATATACAGATGCTGTATCGATATCCACGTGTATATATCGCACTGCATCTCGCGGCTCACTGCAATATCGTCGATCCGGAATCGATTTTTCAACCGGAGAGGCTTATACACAAAGCGCGTGCATAATGCGCGCGTCATGCCGATTGCACGGCAACCGCCTACCGATCGAACGGAGTGGAGTTCTCGATCGGTAGGTCGGTATATACGTGCGTGGGGAAGTGAAAGATGAAGGAGGGATGAAAGAGGAAGAATGGAGGTAGGATTAGAGGAGGTAGCACAACACGCGGTAACGACTAATCCTCGAGGATGTGTCTCGGGGATTTGTATTATATAGGAGTGACGCGTGGAGGAGTGAACTTGATGAGTTTGAAATTATTCAGGTGGATAATATGAGTATAATAAAGGAAATTCTTTTATTTGGTTTGAATGTCTTAATTTGCATTGAGAAAAATAGAAAGTGTCTGGTACTGATAAAAATGTACTAGAATTTAGGGGAAAAATCGGTAACATTACATTTTTTATTAAATTATTGTCACGTTTATTACAGAATATTATTGTTTTACAATTTTCTTGATTGAATATGAAAAGTCAAGAATAAAAAGTTAAACTGTCACTAAAAAGTTTCAGCTTTGAAATTATTATGTTGCTAATAATGAACTGTTATTTTCTGAATTCATTTATTGTCATACAAAAAAAATTTTACTAAAAAGACTAGAAAAGAATCGTTTCCTTTTATTAAGTAGTCACAATTGTGACTGCTGCTGTTATAATTGCTATTAACAATAAGAAAGATTATTTTAATTATATATCTATGTCAAGTAAGATGTCTACACTTTGAAAGCAATACAAGTATGATATTGATCTCTATGCAATTAAAAACGCATAATGCATCTTGCTATATGAGTATGATAGTGATAGGAGAACTCTTGTGGAATAATTTTATGGCACAGAAGTGTATAAATTATATTTCTTGACAATTTATAAAATTGACTACTTAACTTAGTAGTAGTTCTTGTTTTAAAATACTTGATTCTAGATTTTCATACACGGGAATTTCAAATACATTCTATAATTGTGTGAAAGTGAGTATAAATATATCACAAAATATCGATAAATAAATGTCGAAAAGTTAACGTGAGGTACTAAAAATGTGGCGACGGGGAAAGAGATTTAATTTAATAACCCGATATTATCTCAATAAATCAAAAGCCTAAATAACACAAACTAATGTAAGAAAACACAAAAAACGAAGGTAAAATAACGGGTTAAGAAAGTTTCTGAATACCAGACATGGCGGTTGTAAAATGTCTTCACAATGCATATATAAGATACATCATATTTTTATAATTAATTACATTCACTCATATTCACATAAATAAATGATAAATTAATTTACGAAAATAAAATGTTTTCCTCTCAACGCACATTTTATTCGAATTATAAGCTGCCACGAAACACACAAACAAACAAACCGGAACGAGCACCTATAGGTACAAAACCAACAACTCGCCTCAACCTTCTCGGCCTTCGCTCACGCACCTCATGTTCCTGTAACTTCTTTCTTTTCTTCTTCTTTCCCTTATACACGCATACGCGTTCGGTATAAATCGCGATTGCAGCGTTTTACGAGCGAACAATGTATACGGGCCGCGCGCGATTGGCGCCTTTTGTTGTTGTCGTCGGGCGCGAGACGAGTTTTCGGCACTTGCCGCGCGCGCGGTTTACGACGGGAGTGAATGCACATTGTGAGCTCGCGCTCGAGAGCGGAAAATTAATTGACGGCGCGAAGATGCGCTCGAAGTGTCTATAGTTGTGGAGAAACAGTGTTACAGAGGTATATAGGTTTATGAATGCTTTTTTGTGGTGCATGTAAAGGATTTTATTGTTTCTTTGAGCTTTTGCCGCCTTGAGCTGTGCTAGTTCATTTTTAATCGTTAGCATTTAGTTAATTGTATATTAGCCTATATGGAATTTCGTTATTACGTTCTTGATAGTATTGTTACTTGCATTGAAAAGAAATATTTTTACGATCCTGAGGATTTACTGTTATATCGGCGTTACGCAAGTTTATTGTTTTGTTCAATAACCTGCAAACTGTTTACCCTTAGAAGCACTATTAATATTATTATCTGCGCATATTCGTACTTGTTATATATTATTTTCCAAACAATGAAGACATTAAAATTGTTCAGAAACATACAACAATCCGCAAAAGGCGCAATAATCACCAAACGATCGCCACACATAGGGACACAAACCTATGCACATATTAATTAAATTCAACTAATTTTCTCTCCCTCTCGCGTGAATAATAAAAGTCGCACGCAGCCGACATCTATCGTAAATCTAACCTTAATACGAAATCGCGCTTTTATACTGCGCGTGTCTCGGCTCGTGACTTTGATTGCTATCAAGCGCGCGCACAGGCTACTCATCTGCGTATACACACCATATTGTCCGCTTCGGGCGAAAATCTGCGCGTGAGAGTAATTAGGATGAGAAAATTATGGTTTTCATTGAAAATTTTCTCGGTGTAATACTTTATTATTGCGATGCGTTGGGTGAGCGCGCAGCGTTCTTTCTTTTATTAAAAGGCGAACTCTCTTAATCAAGGCTCAGTGCGTGTGGAGGCGCTCGAGGCGACTGCGGCGAGATTAATTCTCGAAATTGACGTGCGAACGCTGAGTTTTGCGGGATAATTTTTAAATGAGAATAACAAAAATTATTTACGTGTACAGACAGAAATAATGTATATTTATGCAAATGCATTATTATTGTTATTAATGCATTGTAAAAGTACGCTGACAGAATATAAAAGAAAATTATCACCGTCACAAGTTACGTAGCAGAAAACGTTGTAGCAATATTTCTCCAACGTGTTTTTAGAAACTTAGAAATCTATGTATGAACGTTTCAAGAACGTCACAAATGTAGCAGGAAGGTTAGAACTGTCCACTTTGTGTTACAAGAGATACACTGCAGAAATCTTATAGAAATGATATTTTGTATATTGCAGGAACGTTGCCACAACGTTTGAATAGAAACATTGAAAAACTTTTTAAAAAAATTAAGAAACGTCCATCGTCCATGTAGTACTATCAGGGTGATACAGCAAAAATTGTAGATTAGTCCCAAGGGTCCTGTTTTTTATTATTTCTTGCAATTTAATTTAATGATTCAATTAAAACATTGTGGTGACGTTTCAACACACAAAGCGAAATAGCTGCATAACAAAACTAAACTGATATTTTTAATAGCAAAGAGTAAATCAGAAGAACAAATTAAAGTAAGTGATAGTGAATAAATGAAATATGTGATGTACCAGAGCCTTCTAAAATTACTTGTAAAACACTTATAATAGGGTGAAATTTAATTTTTTATAGAGAAAATTCTAGTAAATGTTAAAAATTCTCAAATCTTTAACAGTATACTGTATACATTTTTATTGTCATTATAATAAATCTAAAGCTTAAAAATATTTAAAAATACGTATAGATCAGATGTCTAACATTATAATAAAATAAAACACAATGAATGAAAGGGAACTAAGTAACCAATCGAAATGAAAGACAGTGTGACAAGACGACAACTCATGTATTTACCGTATCCATAGAACAAATGACCTTGTTACCATTTAACTTCTACTAGGAATATGGCAATTTGAAATAAAAGAACCAGTATTTTTGTAGAAATACATATACATGTCCCCAATTTACCAACAAAATCAGTAATTTAACTTCTAAATTCTTATTAGTATCTGATCAAAAAACCTTGACATTACACAAAAAAAAACTTCTTCATCCAGAACCCGATGCCTTATAAAGATCCTCACCTTGGCAACCTCTAGCCTCGTCCATTTAAATCACTTTCGCCTAGGAAAGCTTCTTACACGCCAACTCGCGCAACTCTCTGCATAAAAATCAACACCCTGGGTCGTAAATTAAAGATCCACACAAAAAAGAAGCCTCCTAGCCTGCACCGTGCACGTAGGATTCATCGCTAACCACATGCGCACACACACACCTGGACGCTTGTACGGAGAATCGGGCTCAGAGGGCGTGGTGTCGCGGAGAACAGTTTCGCGACGACGACGACAACGACGAGCTAACCCGCAGAATATTATCGCGTAGGCAGATATACTGCGCGATTTCTCGAGGGGGGACCCGCGTGCCAAGTATTGTGCGTGAGTATGAGAGAGAGTATTTATCTCCACTTCTTCGCTGAGAGAGCCTCTATCTCTATTTATCTCTTAGCTCGGATGCAGAGGCTTTATATTCCAGCACTCTTTTTGCCTAATCTCTCCATTCTTTGTTAATTTATTGAGATTTTTTTTAGAGTGAGAGGATGGCTTTTATTTCTTTGTGGCTCCTTATGTCTTTTATTGTCTTGGATGACTTCAGGTATTGTCTATTTTATTTTGGTTGGACTTTCCTTTTTGTATAGATTTTTAATTTGATTGAATAAAATTAACGTATGAGTTTTTTAAGCTTTGTGGATAAGATGTAAAGGAGTTTTTAATGCTGTTTATGTAATACGTTTTTAAATACTTCTACAATTGTTGCAGATAAACACAGTGTTAACATTTTTATAAAATATGAATTTTTTTATTAATTTTTATTATTATTTTGCAAAAGAATATGTTGATAATTTATTATGGTATTAAATGCATATTTAGTTAGTCTTTTTACTCGTAATAAACAGATAAAAAGCATTATTATGTAGGAACAAATTTTTGCTACTGACAAGTGCAAATCAGTATATTATTGACATTTGATGGTTTTACCTTCTTATGATTTCTAAATAGTGCTCAGTCAATTTTTCTCCTGATGAAGAATGCACTAATAGTAAGTAATTCTCCAATGAAAATGATGACAATTCTATTTCCATAAAATAATAATATATAAATCTTACTACAAAGATAGCAATCGCGAATAATGAATTCTCAACAGAATCACCAGAAACTCAATCCCTCCAATCCATCAAACCAACGAATAGCTTAATTCCCAAACTGCTACAAAATCACAATAACTCTCCTCGAATTTCACCCATTAGCCTCCCAAAACCTCGTAATAATTCACCATCGAATCACCCGACGATTACCCAAGAGAACCCAACCGAATCCATTGACACCTTACTCACAAGAAACTCTACCAACAGCTCCTAGGCTGAAAAAAACAAGCTATTTAGCTCGTAATAAAGAAACGGAAAAATTCACATTGATATTCTCAGCGCGCATAATCCCGTCACTCGCGTCTATATAGGACGTAGGCGCAGCGCTGGCTTAGGCATTCGCTGCGCGCCGCGCGATCGACGACGCGCCCACGCGTCCAGTTATGTGGTCCAGCTGTTTGTCGTCTCATGCAGGTAGCGCGCGCACACGCGTGAAGCTCAATGACACGCGCGGCGAATGGAATAACGTTTCCGATGGGGCTTTTTTCTTCTTAGTTTCTTCTTCGGTGCGGGTTGACGAACGCGAGGATTGTGGAATGCTTCCGAGGTGGTGCGCGGAAGAAAGATGAGGCGTTTGAGAGGATTTTTGTAGACTTTTAAGGAGTTATTAGTCACTGTAGCTTGTGGTTTAGAGTAAAAATAATGCCATTATAAGTATTTGCATTTTAGTTACTGGATTTTAATTAAAACTATATATTTTTGAAATTAATGGATGGTTGGTTTATGCAAGATAATGTACTTAAGTTTCGAAGTCAATTTTGAATATTTAAACAATAAAGAGATTTGATTTATTCCAATTCAATTATGTCATTGACATTGGTGCAAGATTGCGGTATACGATAGCTTCTAAATGTTTCATGAAGGTTATTTTGTATTTGTTAAAAATCTATAATATAAAGTTATCGAAAATACTACCTTTATATTAAAGAATTTAACTGGACCAAGCAATCATTTGTAATCAAAATAAGTGTAATAGAACTCTTTCTAGTTTGAAGTCGAGTATTATAGTTACCTCCCTTTAATTATTAAACGTTAATCTATTCTAAAAATAATAAATTCTAAAAATTAGTGACATGCATATCAATCATTATATATTATATATAATTATATTTATAAAAGAAAACATACATATTTCAGAACTTTTTTATTCTTATAATTACTTTATTAATTAATCAATTAATTAATTTTTTTTAATTTAGAAAATTTACTTATAGAATCGAGATATATTGTAAAATATAGAAAGTTCAGTATGCAATGGCAAGGTTGTAAAAGATGTTCTTAAATCGAGAGATAAAATTACGTACTAGAAGCAGTACATATGTACAAATACGTAATTGATTAGAACCATGTAAAAAACAAATGGGATTTTTTTCAAAGAATGATTGCTTTGAAATCAAATACGCATAGATACAGTGTCTGGATAAATTAAATAATGAATAGCGTACACGAGCAGAATAACAAAACTGTTTAGTCGTTTATGGGAAAATAAATTAATTCTCGACTCGCGGTAATAAATCCGTGAATCTCAGAGTCGTTAAACACCTTTCTTACTTGTTGCAGAGATTGATTGTGCATCAAGTTATTGTGGTGTATTTTCTTTTCTAACTAACGGTGATTTCAACGAAAACTCTAAGGAGTGAGTAAAATCGATTTTTTGCTTCCTGTAATCACCAACATTTATTCTCAATTCACACATCAAGATAGACGCTAATAAGTATATCTTTTGCGAGCCAGCATTTGATTGAAACACCGACTGTAAGTGATGGTGTGTAAATAGAATAATATTGACATTTGTTTGTAAACGTTATTGAGATAAGAGAGATTTAAGTAATAAAGCTGGATAAAAGAGCGTCTATTAGGAGAAGATACTATTTTGATTTGAAATTTAATTTATAAATGTTATTTATAAATACGAATATGCTATCAGATAATGATTTATAATGCTATTACAGATTTTATATTTCGCAGCAAACTTGCGGGAAGTAAAGATTAAACTAATGGAATGTAGATCACATGTATTATCGCGTTTCCTACATTCCTCTTCTGCAAAATTTGATAAGATCTTTTAAAAAGTAATTCAATTATAACATGAAGTTACATAACATTCATATTTTGTTTTATTATTAGTAGTATTGTAGTTTCTTAAATATTAAAAAATTGAATCTATGAAATCACTGCATCAAACAGAACGAAGGCATTAGATTTTAAAACTCTCAAATGATGAATCACACATCAAATTCACCCATCATGACTAACAAGAAAACCATCTCAAGCTTTACCGTTCACTCGTGCCTGTCGCATCGATACCCATTAAAAGAAATTAAAAATACTTTTGTCACACCAACCCGAAACCCCAGCCATATTTCCCATCCACCCACTGTAAACTCCGTCTTATAAATAGCACCAAATAACAACGGACATCATCAATTCATAAAGCGCACGCTCTTATTTCCCCTAATACATCAACTCGCCAGTCCGTAAAACTGACTTCGACACAGTGCCAGGCGAGCGATTAACAATCGTACTGCATTAAGCCCGTATGTAGATCATCTTCGCTCGCCTAGATGCGGCTCTCGCGGGTCGACGTACTTGCATCGTATCTCCGCTATCTCGCTCTCGCGGCTTTAATTGCCTCAAATGCATATGGAGCTACGATGACGATTGCCCTGTATTGTGCGAGACGCGCTGTCGATGGCACATGTGCAGCATTAGTATTTGGAGAGTATGTTGCACGCGGAGATTTAGTTTGCTGCGTGTATGCAGTGTTATGAAACGTGATTTAGGTGCGTAATAGTGGGGATGTAACTGGCTCGATGGAGTTTGGCTGTTAGGGCTGTTTTCAAATTAGTTTACAAATTTATTTTACTTCTTTTATAGTGCAAATTGAGAATATTGATCTTTTACGTATAAATCAAGATTTTTCACAATATTTCAATACGATCAAGTAAATATTATTGTATTGATGAGTTGACTATAATATATATAATCTTTCGGGTAATAATAAGTGAAAAGTTTAAAATGCTTTTTAGCACATACTGACCAATTTACTGAAAACTTTATTTTAAGACTTATTATGTGGCAATAACAAAATGTGTACATTGTTTGCTAATCAATCATTTTCAAATTATTCTGAACCGTTTTTTAAATAAATAAAAGTTTTCAACAAATTATTTATCAAAATCAATAAAATTATTATAAACGATTATTAATAATACTTACTTTCTAGCCAAATAGATACACAATTTTTTAATTGTATCGTAATAAGTCTTTGAATCTATTTTGAAGTAAATTCGTTTATTTCTCTTACGTAGATAGCCGGTAATCTTTGAATTCATGTTGAATGAATAAAACATGATCTGTAATATTGCACAAGACTAGGAAAACTCAAAATTATATATTTTTGTAAAGTCAAGGCTGTAAAATAAATTTTTCATGATACAAGTTTTTAAACCTATTTAAACCTATTTTCGAAGTGTATGAAAATCATAAGAATGGGCAGAGATCTCCCTAAAAATTATTTTTCCATTTTCATTTTCTACATGTTATATATAAATTATTTTATATTTATTTGCAAAAAAGAAAATATTTTCCTTAGCTTATATGTACAAGTTGAAATAAGATATTTAAGTCATATCTACTCAAAACTTTCTCTATAAACACAGAAACAATCAATTTCTAAATAGGTGCGCCTACGCAACTTTCAGTATTTAATGGAACAAATAATTCATTTCGCTAGTTAGCATACCTATGCAAAGTTGGTTACCGTTTCTTCTTATCATTTTCATCAACACTAAGTGATTACAACTGACTTAACCATCTACAAAATAAACAGCAACATTTACAAACGGCCTCGCACACCACAAACCCAATCTTACGCTGACATTAATTTGAAATGCACCCGTCGAAAAAGCAACAGCACTACAAGTATCTCATTAACTCTCATTTTTCCCATCCCAAAAAAGCTCCAAAAAAAAGGCCCTTGTAAATTCGCCCGACGGACAACCCAGAGCGCGAGCACGCGTGTGTACATCTCCGCGGACTTCCGCGCGAATAAATTACTGTACCCCGCGCAATTCGGATAATTTCTCACTCGCAACGTGTACGTGATCCTCGTATCAATAAAGTAAGGAGTAGCGCGCGCGCGCGAGTCTCGCGAGGCCGAAAATGCGCGGAACATCAAGGGTATGGATGTATACGTGGCGGCACGTGCGCGTCAAATGCGCTCGTAAATATATCGAACGGAATATGTGTGTATGTGTAGCGCGGCGACGAGAGCGCACGCGTCTTGCATTTATGTATGAATGCACATGGCGCGCGGCGCCCGAGGAACGGAGTGACGGGCTCTTTTATAAGTTTCATTTTTTTTGGTATTTAGTTTTGGTGTTATGGAGGTATGGAAATTTATTGAATTATAGAAAATCGAATTACAAGCGCGTTTAATGGTGAAGATGTGTGTTATTGAAATATTAGTTTCGAAAATTTAAGAAATTATTATGTTAATAATTTTATCAGTTAAAGTAAGATCAAGCTAAATGAAATTTACGTTACTTCGTATGATCAGAGGTAATAAATAAATGAGTGCCATAGAAGATTCATGAGGGTTCGCATATTAGATTTATCTCTACCATGCGAAATGAACTTACAATTCAATCTTCTAGCCACGTTAAGCTGGTGAGTAAAGTCAATTCAGATTGAAGTTTTATTTACAGTCCAAATGAAATAAGGACGATATATCCATGTTCTACCTTAAATGTATATAATACAACGTTTCCAGCAAGCATTTCGACGTTTGCACGGTGGATGTGTTGAGCTACTAAATTAAAATCATTTTTATAAAGTTCAATACTAATGATAAGCAAGTCCGTACAAATAGTCGAAATCAACATTTAATTCGATTTAAACCGATCGACTTACGGTTTGTTTAATTACATTTAATTATAAATGTTATGGATGGCTGGATTTCAGACCATAAAATTCCAATTCTTAATTAATTTTGATACTTTCTGGCGAAAACGCATTTTATAAAATCGAAATCAGTATAAATAGCTATTCCAAAACCAAAATGCTTCTGTCATTTTCGAAGAATTTCATGGAATAGGTAAATTTGTTCCCTGATATCAACTCATTTGTTAAGCATTCTCGGGCTTACAAAAAGAGCTTAACTTAAAACAAAAGTTGAGCTATTTCCTGATTAAGAAATTAGTAGCTCATTGATGACTAAAGGGGTCTTGAATATAGAGAATTAAACGCCTTGTAATATCCACGCGAATAACATTATGATAAATATACATCTAATACAAACATTTCTTATTTGTAATCTTGTAAATCTGCTTTGGCAACAAGAGAATTTTTTAAGTTATATAAATAAAACAATAAGATTTAGTTCAAAAACTTTTAATGCAGGTAATGTGTTTGCTCACTTTTATTGAATTTTCACAAAATGGGAAAGAAAGCGTTCTGTTGCAACCAAAAAATAACTATTTATCATAGTCATTCGCTCTTGTCTAGTCCATTTTTGATAGACATATTTCTTATTTCTGCGGGTTCCCGGAAAAATGACTTAAGGGGATGTGTCAGACCTACTTTACCCGCCGATAAAATACATTCGAAAATTGGGTTCTTCTCAAAAAATACGTATCAGAATCAAATTTCCTTTTCAGAGTAGCTTTATTTACCTCAAATACATAGCGGAACACTCGAATTAAAATCATAATCGAAAATTAGCCATTACGTGATCATGCTAATATTTTATTCTGATGATAATTCGAGTGTTCCGCTGTGTATTTTTCATAAATAAAGCTACCCAGAAAAGGAAATTAGATTCTGATGCGTATTTTTTGAGTAAAACGAAATTTTCGAATGCATTTATCGACGGGTAAAGTAGGTCTGACGCATCCTCTTAAGTCCGCTTTTTAGATTTTAGAGATATTAGGGTTTAAAGTTTTTATTTTCCATTTAACTAATGTTAGAAAAATTCATAAATCGTAGGTATGGTCCCTTTTTTAACACTTTTATTACTTTTCGCATTTTTATCTGAAAATATACTATATAAGGATACCAAAACCGCTCAAAAGTTAATTTTCAAAAAAAATAGACTTAAGTCGTTTTTCCGGGAACCCACAGATTTATATTTTTATTTGTTAATCTTTACAGAATCTACCACAGAGAACCTTCAGTGAATACAAAAATTATTAGAGTAGATACAAAATATAATATAAACGCTATATATATCTTTATACAGAATCTCAGAAACCACATCGTTATTTCATTCTCCTGTAATAAAAAAATAAATTTATAAATCACAACGATCAAATACAAACTACAACGAAATTCGCAATACCCAGGCACTAATTTGCTATCATCCTCTCTCCAATAAACCTCATCCATACCACCGATATCGATGCACATATCCCCTATACACCCACCAACCCAACCGATCACTCATCGACGCGCATTCTCCACTCTCTACATTTCAATTCTCGCCACAGCAATTCTCGCTGACAGCCTCCCTATACCCACTCCACTCACACACACGCACCCATACAAAAAGGAAGTACATCGCGATCTTGTCGCGGCATTCCATAAGGTACTGCGGCATGGCGCCGCCGCTTCGTGTCCGACAACACGCGCCGCGCGGCGTCGATAAGAAGCACGCGTGGACATGCCAAAGGCAGCTCGCGCGAGAGGACAAATGAGCAAGCGCGAATTGTAAATTATACATAGAGATTAGGCGCGATGTGACGGACACCTTGTTTAGCGCCGAGACGAGGTTTTTCTTTTTCGATGGCTTCTGTGGCTTAGAAAAGAGCAAGGCCGTGTATTAGCCGATTTACGAGAGCTGAAGTTTAATTGGGTTTCGTTATAGGTAGGTTGTGGATTGTGAGATTGAATATAGGAGGCTTGGGATTGTTCGAGGGATCGGCGTGTGAATGAGATAATGTAGATCGGTAAGGTTGATAGGGATATGATAGAATAAAACACAAGAGTTATGATTTTTTTACTGCTAGCGTGAGATAAAGGACATCGATATTTTATACAGAGGGTCGATAAGTGTGGTGAATGCAGATTGCTAGTTACAACTTTTCATTGTTGATTAGAATACCATATATCGACAACCTTTGCAATCGAAATGGTTTTTGCTTTACTTTGTTAAAATCGTTGCTAGATGCTTCAGTATGTTTTGTCGTATTTAAACTCGTAATTCTTTATTATAGCTGGGAATTCGATTTTATTATTAAGAATCCTTTGTATTAGCGCAGAAAACATTACTAGAATAAAATAAACATGATAAATGTTCATAGCTAGATTTTTTCTATTTGATAATTAATTATACTTAGTAGATTTAATATTAAAATTTATACCTAAGAGCGTGTATAATTACAAAATGAATTACTGCTCATTTGGAACAAATACGCCTGAGCAATAAATATTACTATTAGGATTGTTTCTAAATAACAATATCTGTTTTATTAATAATTGAATATTATTAGCTAGAAAAATAGCATTTCAAACAAGAATCCTCAGAAACAATTTTTAAAATCATTTTTATATTTTGTTGCTTACATAAACAAAATTTACATTTTGAAAATCATTATTTTCAGCTCGATTTAAATATACGAGTATTATTATATTACACTCGTTCGGACAAGATTTTTCTACAGTTATAATTTATGTATCTCGATAATTTATGAGCTATCGGTGAATGTCGATGCTTTCAAGGTCGCTTAATTGAGGCACAATATTTCTTACTAAATGGCAAAATAATTAACCACTCCTTTCCTGCACTCCTTTCTGCAATCCACATTCTCACTCTTTCCCATTAATAATAATAACAGCACCAATAATAATAACAATAATATATAAACGACAAAATCATAAAAAATCAGATCACTCAAGATTCCGATAACAAATCTAAAAAATCGCAAAAACTTTTTTTTTCAATTCCCGTGCGCGGAATATTATAATTAGCGTGATTAATGAATTAATTCCGATCGATCGCGCAATTACAAGAAAAGTCCATCGCCATCGCGACTGATATTCGCATACAATCCTGACATGCCACATATATACACACTGACAACGGCGACGACGCACGGATCTCGTGTCGATTGCAGGGCTGATGCAGCTGCAGCGCAATCGAAATTAGCGGCGCCACGCGTCGCGTCGCGTCTAATTGTATATGTAGAGCGGCAGTAGAGTACTTAGAGTCTCTTGTGTAAATTGTCAGCGCGCTGGGCGATCAAAAAAGCAATTACGCGAAATGCGAATTATTATTACCGGCGACGTACTTCAATGCGACGTATGGAAGTTTATGTGTGAGTGCGTGTGTTCGGCTGTCTAAATTAATTAGCAAAAATCGGGGAGCTAATGATATACCCGGAAATTCGAGAGAGTTGGTTCGCAGTCATACGAAACGTAGGTACTGTTATTTGTGTGAGAGTGTGAGTGCTTTTTTTAGGGGATTTTAGGAGTGTAATTTGCGGTTGGATAGATCGAGTGCAACGTCGATATAATTTAGAGGCAGGTTTTCTACTAAAGGATTTCTTAGGCATTTAAAATGAAATTTGGAATTTTTTCATGGGTGCATATTGATTATATGAGTAATAAAACAAAATATGAGTTTAATAATAAGTTTAAATACTTTCTAGTAGAGTTATCATCATGTTCAAATATAGAATGAAACTTTGCAGTGTATACAAATAATTGTAATTTCACTTGAGTATATTGACTTGACCGATATAATTCAAAATATTTTTCAGCAAATTTTTTATTAATTAATATTTAATTCGAGGTTACAGATTTTTTTAATGAAATTTAATGGTATTATATTAAAATTGAATAAATCCTATAGTTAACTTTAATAATGTTAAAGTTAAAATATTTTAAGGTGTTGATTTAACTTTTAGTTATTAACATTTCATAAGTTAACTTAAAAAAGGATATAATACTTTTATTTTTATGTGTACTAAAGTACACATTATCCAAAATTTTGAAGTAGATGTTGCTTGGAAGACTTAGTCATTTTTACTGACACCCAGGTGGTTTTATACTAAGAAATACTTCCAACTTCTTTTCAGATGAAACGTAAATATTATCATTCTTTTCTTTTAGCAATTTTTACTGATAAGACACTCTGGATTAAGAATGAAAAATTATTTTCAATAGAAAATCTAGAATGAATAATACAAGACATAAACTCCACCACGCCGTCACTTCATATAACTCTCACGTAAGCTCGCGTCGAAAAAACTTAAGAAAAATGACCTAGCAAATGAGCCTCCTTTAAAAAATCGGGTGCGAGCTATTTTTGTTTTTCCCGCCTCGAAAATAAACCACGAGAATTTCCGGGATTTACTTCTAAGCAACCTACTATACTAACTACTCAGCCGTGTATTTATAACGTAAATCGATCCAGCATCGTAGTGAAAAAAAAAAGAAGCAAAAAGAAAATATCGTCGCGCGCGGGAGAAAGGAACTCGCATAAGCGCAGTGACAGTTCGCCGCGCGCGGGCGTAACGCGAGTCGCACTGTATAATTGATCAGCCGTGGCGATAAAAAAAGTGCACATGCGCGCAGCCGCGCGGCCTTTTGTTTTTGAGAAGCGAAGTTATAGCTTTTATCGGGACATTGTGGTATCGTTGGCAGAAAGAGAGAGAAAGAGATAGAGAAAGGACTTCGAAAAAATTGCGTAATCTATGTTATTAGTCACACTTCCTCTCGGGTGGATATGTATAATTCATGATTACTTGTTGATCGATGCAAAGAGCGGAGAGTTTTGAAAAATAAAACTAGAAGTAGCCTTGCACGTGTGTGTTTATGCATTGTAAATATCTTTTTACAGACTGAAAGTATGTTTTAGACATTTTTTATCCTTAGTGTTTCCATAGATTATTCAGATTGTGCTAATATATTCTACAATCGATGACGTGCATATTACAATTATTTAAATGACTAATACTTCTAATGCAAAAAGGATGCTAATGAATCCGTATTCTAGATTAATGATTTCATCAAAATCAGTTGAAGGTAAGTAGAGGTCTGCAAATTTGATCTAGGTTTATTATTAGATATGTGTAAGATAAACCTATTGTATGTAATTAATCATCATTCCAATAGATTAACTGTATCAAACATTTTCAGCAGCTTTTAGCTGCGATATTATACTATTTCAGAAAGAAATGTATTCGTAATAGCAATTGACATTGTTAAAGATTATTATTCAATCTTCTTCAGAAAATTAATATCTTGTTTTTGTATTAAAGTGTATTTAATAAATTTAAATATCTAAAGTTTAAATCACTAGATCATAATACTTTCAGCTGTGTATATAAATACCCGTTTTTATCATAAATTCTTCAATAATTATTCTGCACTCCTTTCAACACATTATTTTTATATGAATAACTAAAAATCACACTCACAAATCGCAAGAAATTTTTTTACTACCAATAATCGTATGATTTAAACAGTATTTCAATTGAAATATCATAGTTTCATGTGCCATTTTACGCAAAAATTAATAAATAAAGCTAAGTTAAGGGACTGTGAGATACAGATAAGCTGCAGTAAATGAAATTGTAAATATTTGTTGGTGTTAAGTGATTATCTGTTTGATTTTAATAAAACACCTTTCTTGAAATTTACGGTAAGAGAAAGCCTACTTTGAAATTAGTACTGATAAAAGTTTTTTGAAAGTCATTTTGACAATGGTTTGATACATTATGCTATTATTATACTAATTTCCGATTCTGGTAACAATTTAAGTATTCCGCTGATCATTTTCAATAAATACAACAGGATAGAAAAATAAATTTTATTCTTATGCGCTTTATTTTTAATCGAAACTCAATCTAATTATATTAAAATGTAAATTCCTAGTGAAAAATTGTAATCGAATAGGACGTCTTTTTATGACTTTGCACCTCGAATGGAAGATGGGTATTTATTATTTACTTATTTTTATTTAATTGCTTAATAATATTAATACATACTGTCATTGGAAGAATGTCTGTTCTCTCAATAGATATCACACCGTTAAAACATATCTATGGCAACTACAAAATTAAGAAAAATAGAAACTTTAAAAATTGGATAAAAAAGATTGATAAACTATAATACAGTAATAAAATTTGAGTAAAACCAATTATTACACTTTTAAAAATTTACGTAAGTTGCTTGGTTTTTCGAAAACAAAGAATAATGTGCTGTTATAATCTTGTTGTTATTAGATTATAACAGCTCATAATTCTATGTTCCCGAAAAACCAAGCAACTTACGTAAATTTTTAAAAGAATAATAATTGTTTTTACTCTAATTTCATTATTGTATTATAGTTTATCAATCTTTTTTATCCAATTTATAAAGAGTATGAGGGGCTTTTATTTTTCTTAATGTCTTAGTTGCCATAGATATGTCTTAACGGTGCGATTTCTAGTGAGAGAACAAACATTCTTCCAATGACAGTATGTATTAATATTATTAAGCAATTAGATAAGAATAAGTAAATAACAAATATCCATCTTCCATTCGAGGTGCAAAGTCATAAAAAGACATCCTATTCTATTACAATTTTTCACTAGGAGTTTACATTTTAATATAATCAGATTGAGTTTCGTTTAAAAATAGAGCGCATTAAAATAAAATTTAACTTTCCAGACTGTTTTATTTATTCAAAATGAACAGCGGAATACATAAACTGTTATTAGAATCGGAAATTAGTATAATAATAGCATAATGATCGCATAATTTCGGTAATATTGATTCTCCTAAAAATTCAAGTGTTCTGCACTATATTTCCAATGAATCAGGTAGTCCTGAAAAGAAAATTTAATTCTGATGCGTATTTTTTGAGAAAATCTTAATTTCTCATATCATAAACTGAAAATTGTTCGACATGTCCATCAGATCTAAGTGGATCATTTCCGTTCTCGCAATGCACTTTTTAAATTTCAGCAACAACTTTCTTGCAAAAATCCCTTAAAAATGGGTTCACCCACTTCCAAACACTTCCGCAATCTTCCCCAATAAAAACAAACCGAATATTCCAATCCTACCTTTGACAGCAGCGTTGAGCCTGTCGAGATTCGCCAGCGTCAGCGGCACCGGTCCAAAGTGCATCAGCGCCCTCCTGCCACCCTCCAACGTCCTGCCCATAAAGATCCCCGTGTAACTGTGTCTCACGTATCTCGCGCACGTGTCGTTCGTCTGCAGCTCCAAGCTCTCGTTCAGCTGGCCCTTGATGGCGCGCTTCACTTTGACCAGTAGCACCCGGCCGCCGCCCCGTATCTCCCTGATCTTGCCCGTGAATATGTAATCGGACCGCTTGACGCGCTCCGCGAAAATCACCTCGTTCTTGATGTCGGCCGTGAGATTCGCCCGGCATTGGAGCAGCTCGTCCGTCGACGCGTTCGCGAGCACGAGAACGCCGACGAGGAGAATTCCTGACAGCAGATGGAGCGACATTTTTGGTTGCTTTGCGTGGTTAGATGGCGGTGGATTTTGTTGTCATTTCGGTAGTAGTCGAAGTTTCTTTTTAGTAGTCACACAGCTTTGATATCCACGAGTCATTAAAGAAATCGGTTAAGTGAAGATTTGTATGCAATGCAAGAACAAAATTGAAGATTAAAATCACTGTTTCTTCTGGCAGTTGGGTTTTGTCACACTGACACGAGTACGGCCATGATACCAATCATGAAACACTCCTGCAATTAACCAATCAATATCACCCAGCACACCGGTAAATATAGACTTATTCAAAAAACGAAAAAATCACTGTTTCTTCTGGCTGGCGGCAATCGGCAGCCCAATTAAACGTGAAATATCTCACCCACATTAGCTCGAAAGGCTCTTGCAAAAATTCCCGCCACTAACCGTCGCGAAGGAAACCGCTGAACCATAAGCCAACCGGAGAAACCAGGCTCTTGTGCACAACAGTCGGCACCGCGTGATCTTGAGCAACAGGTTGGCGCCGCGCCGCAGCTCGCGCGCCCACGCGATTTCACATGCGCGTATAACGTTGCCGGCGCAGTTGCTCCTTCCGTCCTCGATTTCCAATCGGCCCTTCCTTCTCTCCCTGCTGCAGCGAGGATATTATTGTCGTATCGAGGGATCGAACTGTCGGCGATCGATCATCGCTGCGTCGTCGAGGCTGGATAGTTTCTTTTCGTTTTGTTTGAAATCCAAGTTGATGACGTTATTATGAGTGTGCGTACCTTGTGGTTTTGTGGATTGTTTGGTGAGGGGATCGTTGGTTTGTTTCTTATTTTTTTTAATTGCGCGTCAAATTTATCGAAAAGGTTTGTGCGCGGGCGCAGAGCCTTTAAAGGAAGTGGTGAAGTGGCGAGACTTTCGAATTCGCGCGCGGATGGCAGCGATTGCTGCAGGAGTTTACAGGACTTTTTTCGTGGATTTATCAAGATGGTTATGTTGTAGGATACTGAAATTCAACTCCTCGTTAAAACTCGTCTCGTTGGTGCAGCGCACTGCGTACAAATTATTTACAATTAAAATTCGTCTTCTTACGTATCAAAATACGTTTACGTTCGCGCGGTCGTCGGCACTGTTAATCACGGACACTTTTCTTCACAACACTCTGGACGAATAACACTGAACCAATACCGATTTTCCATGAAACTTCACACCTTGACACCAAAATTTATATTTACTCCAACAGTAACGATATAAAATACAAACTTCCAGTGTAATTCATTCGTCACGTCCACAAAATCGTCAAGCAACCGACTGCGCACTCAGCACAACCCATCATCTCTCCGCACCTCGGCGATAATAACAATCCTCGTCTTCATAGAACCGTCAGTTCTCGCACACCAAGAAAATTTCCTCCTACCTTCCTCTCTCTCTCTCTCTCTCTCTCTCTCTTGACAATCAAGAGGACCGGAAAAACGACTCGCTCAGCTCGACCGATAATTGCGAGGTAAACAAAACGGTCTCTTCCCCCAGTATCCGCAAACGCGCGACACTCCGACTTATACCGATCTTCACAGAAGAGAATACTCGTAAAAACGAGCTTCAATCTCGTAAGATCGTAAAATCGAGTTATCCATACGCGGAGAATCGTAAACACTATTGCACTGATTAAAAACACGCGGGCGCGGGTGCAGGCCGCTCGGTAGTAGTCACGAGGGCGCGCGTATCGCGACTGCTGTCGACTGCGTGCGCCTACTAGCGCGTGGCCGGTCTCTCTTTAGGATAGAGAACCGAAGAAGACGAAGAGAGAGAGAGGCTGCGAGTTGAGGTGGTTGGTGGGCTTCTCGCGCTCTCTGGGAGTCGCGTGGAGGCACGCGCTTGCCGCTGCAGCTCTCCTCTCTCTCTATATATCTCCTTCTTGTGTGTGCATGTGTGTGTAGGCGTATATTGGAGGCTGCGGAGAGAAAGAGCGAGAGAGAGAGTGCGTGTGAAAAAGGGAGAGGAGAAGTATAAGTAGTCGACTCCCACTACGCCGCTGCTGATGCAGCGAGGAGAAAGAGAGAAAGAGAGAGAGAGGTGTAGCATGCAACGCTGCAGTTGAAGTGTGTGGGTGATGATGCTGCTGGCTGCCGCTGATGCAGCCCCGCTAGTTTGCGCTCGCACGCGTGCGAGAGAGCTTCGCTCTCGGGGGCTCTCGGGTATGAGTAATCCTCGGGAAGAGAGTTACTTATTTACCTGGTAGGTACTTGTGTACTGATGGGTCTGGGAAAACCGAAAACGTTCGGAGGTAGCTCCTCATCAGGACCAAATTTCTGATCGGGTTTTCCTATTTATAAGGATTGTTACCTCAGACTTTTAATTAGGAAACATTTGCTTTAAGGACTTGGGAAATAAGTCTTGGCTACTTTATAATATGAATTCAAAGTGTAAAATGATTGTCTAGGAATTGCTCTTAGTCGATTGGAAACTGTGGACTCGTGACCGTATCATACAGGTAGGGTTTTCTGATAAAAATGCACTTAAAAGTAAGCTTGATTTCAGGTAAAAATTACAGTTAATCGGATCAATTTTTCAGTGAACGCAGAATGCTCGACAATTATCGTGATTTTCACAGTAGTTTTTAATCAGATCTGTACAAAAAGAGGGCTTTGACGAAATTTATTTTTATATCGTACGGTGGAACAATAATGGTCATGGAATCAATAGTTTATTTTACTTTTTTTTAATAAAAGACAACAATTCGGTTATTTGAAATAAGTGATAAGCTGTTCACTTTTGTCAACGCAAGAAACTATAAAATAAGAACAACAACAATAATAATAATACACAACACTTGAATACTTCAAAATTTACATTTCTTAAATGTACATCGTTAACAATAAGGATAAACTACATCGGTTTTGCTTTCTCCGAGAGAAAGGTTTTTATTAATAGCTGGTAAGATTTATGCGTAACCGTATAATTGATTTAAGTTTATTAAGTATTTAGTAAATGAGAATAATTAAATTGTTTCTTGGAATATTGTTATAAATATTAACTGTGTAACCAATGGTATTCTATCTTATTATATATCTACAATGATTAAAGTCAATTCCGAATTTTTATTCAAACCTTTCTGACCTCTGTAAAGTTACAAGTGTAATATTTTGTTTAATGATTCACGTTATATTTTGTAACTTATACAAAGTTTACGATATTTCTTTCCGACAGTTTTATCACAAGTTTTATGATATATTTTACTTTTTATTGTCATTTATTAATTTTAGCATCGCTAAGTAATGCATTTTCTTTTAATGGGCCCATTAATACCAAATCTGAATTGTTATGAAAATATTGCTAATGTAAGGTTTTCTTTTGCACTGCAGCATTCATAGGTATAACTATTTGTAAGCGATAGTTTGCATAGGTTGAGTTCGTTAGGAAGAATAGAGCGAATGGATGGATACTTGGGTTCTGGTTTATGGAGGAACAGTAACATAAGGAATTAAGGATAATTGATTTATACGAATGCTTTGATTATTGGTTTGGCTATTGAGAATGACTTGGTTTACGAGATTGTTTGTGTGTGTGAAGTGTAGGTAAAATAGAGCGATTTGGAAGCGAATGCAAATTTTATTCATTGGCTCTGTTCGTTATACGGTATTTTTGAAAAACCGGTTGGAATGCTTCTACACTTTGAGTATACGTTCAAACAGGATTAACGTGTTAACATGACTTTACCAAATTTGACTTTGGTTTTTGATTATGAATAGGTGATACATTTTTTTAAGTATTATACAACAATAATGGTTACACGATTTATTTCATTTCTTAATAACTTTTTGTTATTAAATTTTAAAAAACGTATTCAGTTGCTTAGCATTATTATTTCATCCTTATTATTATATTTTTGTGGATTCCCGGAAAAACGACTTAAGTCCACTTTTCATGTTTTTCAGATATTAAGGTTTAAAGTTTTTAATTTCCATTTAAACTAATGTTAAAAAAATTCATAAATAGTTGATAGAGTCACTTATTTTTACACTTTCTTGATTTTTTGCCGCTTTATCTGAAAACATACTATTTAAGGGTACTAAAATTGCTCAAAAATCAATTTTCAAAAATAGTGGACTTAAGTCGTTTTTCCGGTTCGCCACAGATTTATACTATAACATTAATTTTTTCTTTATTTGCAGTAAATAAAGAATGTTTACACAATATTTCTGTTTATAGCCGGTATTATACACAATGTACACAATCAGCGTTATTGCATCCCTACACCTAAAGTAGAATTTACAAGGTGTCTAGTTAACACAAAAGCTTCGAAAAATTCGTCTTTATATTGAAAATCCACCGGCATCGACAGGAAACGACTTATCTACGCTTACTCGACTTTCCACTATATTTTGGGCCCTTATTCAAGATTTCCTCGCAGACCAGGGTCATAAATTCCACTTCACATAAAATACCCTCGTTCGACAAGTGTATACTTGGTTTAGAGAAGAAACCTCCCGCGATACAATGTGTTCCATCCTGGAGGTCCTTGAGTTTTATACGACGGTCTTTTGGACAATAGTGAAGAATCACTATAAAATAGGTGTTTGGAAGCACATAAGAAGAGCTAAATCACTATTTGTTTAACGAATTTTCAAAGCATATCTATTTAAAATTTGATAGATTCTACGTTTCATTATAATATATTTTCAGTTTCTTGTTTACTATGTGACCATTTTATTACCGATAATACCGATTATCTGTGCTATTATCTGTCTTATTTACTGATGTATGCTTTGCTAAATAATGTTATGTTTGAGTGTAACCATCTAGACTCATGGTATATAGATTATATCAATTATAATTTTAGGTATATTTGTACACGAAAAAAGTATAGAACACTTATTTTAATCATGGTAATTATTATGGTAGGAGACAACTGATAGATAATGAATCAACTTTTTAAAGCAACTTTTGACCAGTATTGCTAAAATTGATTTTTTGCAACATTAATTGGTAACTGCTACAAAACGTTGTGTAAAAGAAAGGATGATAAACGTTTAATATTAGACTTGTTTTTATGGAATAATTATTTACATATATTAATAATTTGTTGTTAGTAGCTAAAGTGATAAAAGTCATGTTTTAGGGGGTGAATAATTTCAATATAAATAACCAGTTGTTTTAAACAGATACGCTTAGACAATGAAAATTTGTATTGTTTAAATTAACATAATAATAATATAATTATTTTAATCAACGATGTTTTTTACTAGCAAACATTAGGTACAATTTGATATAAAATTATCATTTTAAACCAAAATCCTAATAAACTACCCAGAAAAACCATTTCATCAGAAAACGATTAAGGTCCTAACGTGAATTACAAACTTCAATATATGACGATAAAAATTATTAATAGACAAACTGCATATCAATCCACACACACACCAAACGCAGTACAGTACCACTCAAAAACCACCATCGCCACCAATAAAATCCATCAGCCTTCAAAAATGCAACAAAACTGCTAACAGCGCTGAGCGGGCTCGTCTTAAAAGCTTGCTCCTTATACACACACACACGCGCGCGGCATTTACCCACCATCGCAATATATATACACGCCGAAGAGATTTCACGAGCCCATCGTCGTGCAGCACCGCGCGCATGATATATCCCCCGCATGCGCGGCTGACGTTGACATAAGTCTCGGCCGAAGCTGAAGCTGAACACGCGGCGCGCGCGCAAATCGGCATCCGCGCTGCTGCCGACCCATTAACTTTTCTGCCGCGCTCGTTAAAATAAATCCCGCACTGTTTCGTGGGTGTGCGTGAGTGTGTGTATAAGGTACCAAACCGGAACGTAGGTATTAGGTGCGTATACTTGAAGGAGAAGGGCTTACGGTGTGTGTTTTTTCTTATAGGTTGGTGTATAAGGTTGTGTGTATAAGGTCGTGCGGTGCAGAGCGTAGAGATGAGAGCGGAAAGGGCTGAATTTAATAAGCGCGCTCGATCGTAATGTGAAGGTACTGTTTTGAGTAGCGGAGCATCGACGATGGAGATCGGTTGTGTATCGGCTTGTTTTTGGGGAGGATAAATGAGAGGTGGGTAGTTTTAACTCTTTATATAGGAGATTCTTTACTTTCGAGAAGTATGTTGTGATCTGCTAGTGTTAGGTTAGGTCGTTAACAGTACCCGATCCGCTCGGTTCCGGCGTTTCACAGTGCCCAGACTTTTAATTTACTTTAAACTATATTAATAATTGTTACCAAACTTTTTCTTTTACATACAAATAAAAATCTTTTAGTTCCGTTTTATTAAAAATATGTTTCTATACATGAATATACTAGTTGTAAGTGCAGAAATAGATCAATATTTATTTTTAATGAAAAAGTAAAGTATTTATTTTAAGAAGAGTTTTGAAAATAATATAACAAATTAATATTCTATGTGCGTTATACGAAGCTAACTTTGCAAGTTAACTATAGAAAAGCAGTTGATACCCTGGTGGAAAGTTAGTCAGAATATCTAATTAGCATATTAATTAATAGTCCGATTCATAAGCTGAAAATGAGAAAATTATGGCTAATATCTGGCTAAAATGGAAACTCGCTGGAATTCGTTGAAAATGGCTCATTTTCTGTGTATCTGAAAAATGTAAATATTTTTGGGGGTACCATACAGTGTTTAAAATGAGATGAAAACATTTTTGTTTTTTTGGACATCTAAGAAACGAAATATTTCCATAATTTCAAACAATTGTAAAAGTAAGAAATAGGATATTAATGTTTAATGAAAAAAGATGTATTCAAAAGGTCATGTATTCTACTTTAGGTTTGCACAGGTTTTAATTTAATATATTGTCCACTGAGATAATCAATATTCAATAAAGGGAAAAGCTCAAAGTGGGACACTACGGGCACCAAGGGTGGAGCAAAACGAGCACGGGCAAACACACTTTTAAAATTGTATTACCAAATATGTATATATGTGTTAGCTTCTAAGTAAAGAAAACACCAGTCATATTTTATATTTTCAAATACCGGGTTGCCGATTGTTATCGGGTTCAGGCTGCGTTGCTTGTAATTTTATAAGTCTAAGCGAGTTATCCGGCTGCAGGCAATTCAAAACATGATGAGTATATTATCTAGATAACCTATACAATTATAAGAATTATAAGATTACGTATCTAACTCTCATCATTCGTGCCTATTTACGGACTATTATTTACCGTTTCTAAAGCATAAACAATACTTTAGCCTGTTACCTTAAGATAGAAACTATCTATCGATAAACTAATAAAATTTCGCAAAATGAAATTCTTTATATGATGTGATAATACCAATTTTGACGCATCAAAAGCACTTTATGTGGCATGACATACTGTTTTTAACGCATCAATACACTATAATCTGTCACTTTAAGTGTCTCCAGAATCGGCCATTTGATTAAGTAAATAAAAATGCTGACCTTTTGTCCCGTCATGATCGAGTACCACTTCAGTGAGCACAAAATTCTTTTCTTAATACGTAAACTCAAATTCAAAAACTTCATGCCAATTGTGCCCTACTTGATGCATGTTTTTTTTTACACAGTTAATATTTAATATTTCATTTTTTAACGATAGTAGGCTGCGTTCCTCAGTACAACTAGATTACGCTATAGCATTTTTTATATAATCATTTGTATAAATGAAAGGTGTACACGCTTTAAAATGTAGATGTATCCCCTAGTAGTGAATAACCACTTTTCTTATTCTGGAACAAGATCGGTTTAATTTTAGGCAATCAGTTATTTAAATATACTACTCTAATTTCATAATAACTGTACAATTTTTGACTACCTATATCTTTGCCGCATTACAGCTAAATGTTCCTCTTACACCCAAGTCCATATTCGAATACACCATACCATATTCAAACGCGCGTGCAGCTCGCCGCATGCTGCATCCTTAGTTGTTGTCGACTCGCGCGTTCTCGCGTGGGTCTTTAAAAGCCAGCGAGCGTCGCGTTTTATTTCTCTATATAAATGACTATAGCGCGCCGCTGCGTCGTCGTAGTCCCCAACCAAGGTAGTGAGGAAGAAACCATTATACTGCAGGCTTAGAACCCTTTCTCTCTCTCTCTTTCCACAGGAGTTTGCCTATATACCAACGAAAACGCGATCGCGTGTCCAACGCGGATTCAGGACTCCTCGAGAGGACGAGAAATCGCAATTAATCGTCGCGCGATTGCATTGCGTGCACGGAGCCAAAGTGGCCGTTAGTTTTTGTCGTATTTTTCCCGCTTTTTTGTGCTCATTGTTCCGTGGCGATCCGTGGAAATGCGTATATAGGTATATCCGCTTATGGGACGTCTCTTCTGCGGGGATTAATGTGATTTCGTTGTGCGCGGAGGTTATATGAGTTACGATCTCGCGGATTAATGACCATTTGAGTGATTTTAATTAATGTACCTATTTCTGAAACAGGATCGGATGTACGAGGATTTATGAATTGCGCGCGGATGTAATAAGACGATTTGTACGGTCTTGATACCGCGGATTCTCCGATTGGGATACGTGCACGAGGGATGGATGTTTATGGCGATAACTCGTTCTTCGTATATTTACTTACCTGATATGGATAATTAATTGTTGGTCGGTAAATTGCGTTTGATAAAATTGTCACTTCTTGAAAATCTAAGTGATAGAAATATGACCTTTTTTGTAGAAAGTTAAAGTTTTTTATTATTAATCTATCGTTTTAGCATTAAAACGTTGCAGATTAACTTTCATAACTGGAGCGTAAAGTTAAGAAATATATTAATTCATTTCTTCTCGTCTTAGATAAAAAAAATTATACTGTGTTGAAATTTGAGGAAATTGATTTATGGACACAGGTGTTAGAAATTTAAGTGGTCGTAAATTTTGTATGAGGGGTACAAAAGAAAACATGTTTGAACTGAACTTCTTGCTCTCTTTTCTATAAATATGAACCCTTTGCGATCTCACTAAAACTCTAATCCAAGAGATTTCTAGAACATCCGGAAAGGAAAAAGCTTTAAAAACATAAAATTCTCATGTTCACGATACATCACAATATTATGGAGTGAATGCATGCAGTCAGTGTTATGTTAATCTTCGTTACATAAAAAAAAGGTTTATTACACATATTTTGATTACACATTTTATTACTAGTGTAAATTGCCGTCCAATATACAATTTATTTCTTACAATGTATCAAAACCATCAATTTTTAATTCATATAATCAAATACATAAATACAAATTCCACCTTTCCATTAAATCATTCCGCATTAACTTTCACATCCATAATAATAATTATCCATCTCTACCGTAATAAAATCATTGAAAAATATTAGATCTCACATTCTGCAAATAACCCAGCACATCGAATTTCCGTTCTCATTCACCTCGCATTACATAAACCCATAAAGCTTCGCTCGCAACGTGCACACACACACACACTTTTTCTCACGCAACGGCCAAAAGTACGAAAAAAGAAACTAGGTAGGCACTTAACGAAAAACGGAATGATACTCCGCCGTTAAACTCGAAAATGCGCTGCGTGCACCAGACCTCCAATGAAGATAAATATCCAGATAATCCTCCGCGCTCTCGAGCCAGTAGACGCGATGTGCTCTCGACGAAGTGCGCCGTGGAGTTCGCGCGCGAGAATACGAGAAACGGAGTGCCCACGCGCGCGACCATTATAGAGTATAAACCGCGGCTCGGCCGAATATGCAGGATGTGGGATCCTTTTCGCGCGCCCGTGCGCACCTTCGAAACGGCGATTATTTATGTAGATATTTGTATATGGAATATTTACGATTGGAGTGATTGTGAGCTGTAAACGGTTTAATAGAATGTAAGTATTTTAATTCTTGGGGTATATTGGAAAATGTAAATGTAAGATTTGGCAGTGTAAAAATTATGATAGAGGAAGCATAGATAAGGTTGTGAAGCTATGTATAGCTATGTATGTATAGGAAATTGAATTTAATTTAAAATATTGTTATCTTTAAATATAGATTTGGGATGGTCGAGTCTATTCATAGTGACATAGATTTAGGTGGATGCTATATATAATATATAATTGTTATAATATATATTTCAGTTAATAAATTTAATAAATAAATAAATATATTAATATTGATTAAAAATAAAAATATTACATCATAATAATTTTACTGTTATTAATTATATTTAAATTAAAAATTTCACATTTTGATCTAATAATTTAAATTAATAATAATAAAAACAATTAAATGTATTAAAAAATAGTATATTGTACAACAAGGGGAGAAAATGAGCTATTTCTCGCGAGGGTGAAGTGCGCTGTAGGAGACAAAGACGAGTGCTGGAAACACCTCACCCGAGTCTGAACTAAGGCAGGATAGGGCTTTTCACATGCATTAAAGTTGGATAGGTAATCGCATTTCGAGTCGTGTACAACATAGTTGAAAGGCATTAACCACGGTTTTAACGGGAAAAAAGTCATTTTTCCCTAAATAGACATTTTTCACACTTTTTACAAACACGCTCGAAATGCGCGATTTTTTACGCTACTTTTAAGCATGAAAAATGGCTCATTTCATGCCTGCATTGGGAAAAAATCTTTTTATTATTTATTTGAACAAATATGATGAAACGAGGTAACGTCTCGGAAAAAAGTTTTGGCTATTGCAGATGGACCAGAGTGCAAGATGCCTGAAATCAGTAATAATGTTCCATATTATTATAATTGAATATTCTTACCTGTAGAAAACAGATAATTATATACAAATTGAATATTTTATCACACCTTTGGAAAAAATATAAAATTAATACTTATTCAATGATAGTTCTGTGGAGTTTGAACTTTCAGATTTATGCACTAAAAGTACATAATATCGTTATGGAAAATATTATTAAATATTAATAAATAATGTCATTCATTATTTCACAAGACATAAATCGGTGTTAAAACAAGTAAATAATAGTAATCCATAAGTCAGAATCAATGTGCGGACGTTAACACTTACATTAATAAAAATGTTGGACGCGCTGATGTCATATGCAATTTGTAAAACAGTGCATTACAACACTACATAAAAACATTCTTTAAATATTTGTATTTGACATATCATAAACCAACATTAATGCTAATTACCCGCTTTTAAATAAAATGTGCATTACAACATCACAGGCATAAAAACATTATACAAATTATTATTTACCATTTGTCATGACATTAATCAGTACTAAAGCCAGTAATTAATAACAATTCAACCGCTTCTCTACAACAAGAATAATTCAATATCTCCGTCTGCAATCGTCAGAATAACAAAACTCCACCATAAGCGAAAGCGGCGTGCGCCCGTCTTCTATTTTAGATCGCAAGCCTCGCGCGAGCCACGCTCGTGTCCAGTCGTATCAAAAGAGACACACACTCGGTCTTTTCTATCCTCGTGAATACGCGCGCACGCGGGCCTTTGCCTCGAAAGAGGTTGCAGTCTTGTACGCGGTGTTGCTCTTCTCTTGGGCAGCGATCCAAGAGAGCTGTCGCGAGCTCTAACCGTTCGAAGAAAACTGGACTGCGCGACCCGTAACGTCGCGTCACTTGATAAATGAGATACGTGGATCGACCGAACTGACTGCTGCGGGGGGATTCAGCGCGGCTTTGAAAGTTTGGAAAACATCGGTGTGACAGGTATATAGGTGGAACGATTTTTCTCAAAGTGAAGTTTTTAGGTACGCGATGAGGATTGCGTAAGATTTGAAAGAGGAGTTTGGTTTTTTGTTTCGTTGATCTGGAGTATTTAAAGAGTTTAAAGTTTGTTTAATCGATCAAAATTATTATAATTCTTTTTTAGCATTTTGCGGATATTATTGTATTTTAAAAGACTTATTATAGAGGCATATAAATTAGTTTACTAAAAATAAAATAAAACCATTGAAACCCCAAAAAAACTGTTTTATATTATACGCATGAACAGTCAAATTGCAAACTCACAGGTTAGAAGCGTTTTCTCCGAAATCTCTTCGACGTTGGCATTCAGTACGAAACATTCCACGCGAATATCTTACTAGTGAGTGTACATTTTATCATGCATTATTATTATGATGTAGCGAAAACTACGGTTGGTAACAGACGAGAGGGAGGGGGTTAGAGTCGAAGGAACGTCACAAATTAATTTGAGATTACAAAACAAACTTTAAAAACTGACACGAACATTCCTTTTTCGCACAAGCAAACTACATCTACATTAGCGTCTGTAGTTTACTAATCAAAATCGTTATTTCTATGTACTGGAAGATCTGTGGGTTCCCGGAAAAACGACTTTCCACTTTTTATTTTTTTGAGATATTAAGGTTTAAAGTTTTCAATTTCCATTTAAACTAATGTTAAAAAACTCATAAATAGGATAGTATACAAAAATATACTATAAGGGTACCAAAATCGTTCGACATTCAATTTTCAAAAAAATTGGACTTAAGTTGTTTTTCCTGGAACCAACAGATACATTCCAAATCCCCATCAAAAGCTGTGATCCGGAGGTATGGAACCCTCTTTGTAAGTAGTACAGACTATATCCAGTTTAAAAATATTTTAATTATAATATTTTATTTAGACATTTTTGTTCTTAGATAAATGTTATTATTGTTTTCGTTGCAAAATATTTTACAGTTATAATAACGAAATAATTAATAAAATACCTTCTATTTTAAAATATTCATCATTTACATACACATAACGAAATGTAATTCATATATAACCTTTTGAAATAATACAATCTCAAATACTTAAAATATAACTCCTAGTTCATCTCAATACCAGACTACTGAAATGACGAGTGATAATAAATGTAGATAAAAGATTGTGTGAATAAAAGGGTCATCATCTGATCTCATCCTCACAACTGCTTTAGCAGAATGCTTTCTAGAAGAAAGGTCCTGAGAAATCGAGCTTAAGAATTTTATAACGGAAATTTGCTTGAAACTAATTAATACTAAAATTAACTCATTAAACGCAAGTGTCTAAAAATGCCACTCTAATAATATTATATCAATCAAAATATTTTTCTACGTGTCTACGCGCGGAAAATTCATTAACTCTCAAAAGTATAAAACCGAATAAAAATTGCGATTTTTACCAATTTTTTTTTAAATTAATAATTTTATTAAATTATTTTAAATTATTAAAAATATACTTTAAAAATTACTTTAAAGGTAATTTTAAAAATATACTTTTTATTATCCAATCAACTCCAAATTCTACTCAGTTCTAAGCTGAGACATGTCTGATATGTCTGCAAAATTTAAGCTCGTAATATGCTTCCCTTGAACACACACACATGCACATACACGGGCATACACACGCATACACACATACACACACACACGCACACACACGCACATGCACATGCATGTGTATATATACGTATACACACACATACACACACACATACTGCATGTACACATACACACACTCATATACACACACTCACACACACGCACACACACTCACGTATACATACGCACGCATATACACACACACACATACATACACACAAACACACGGATATGTCTAAAATAGTATATTGTGTACCATGGGGGAAAAGTAGGCTTTTT
This sequence comes from Gastracanthus pulcherrimus, assembly GCA_949152435.1. NCBI lineage: Eukaryota > Metazoa > Arthropoda > Insecta > Hymenoptera > Pteromalidae > Gastracanthus > Gastracanthus pulcherrimus. Next base: position 208,989,891 of record OX424572.1, on the reverse strand, counting down.
TCGCCTGCGTGTGAGGTTTGCAATATAAGTGGAAGGCGAGCAAGCACGAGCCAAAGACGAGTATTGCAATCACACCAGGGCGCAAAAGGCTTTTCCCCTATGCTGCACACCGTATTTTTTGTCAAACATGTACTGATAATGTGTTTTTTTATACCTATGAAGCAAAACTATATTTGGCCGTTCTTCGACACGATGCAAACACATGCTTTTTAGACTGTTAAATCAGCCTAGTAGAGTGTTTAGACACATCTAAACATGTGGTATCATCCGGAAGATACTTGATGTTTAGAGGGGCCTAAACCTACTTAGAGCAAAAGTATTTTCCGCTCGCCTGTCAGAAAACAGCCACTTTCATCCTGCTATATGGGCATGAAAAAACGCGTTTTCGTGCAAGTGCGACAAAAACCTATGTTTTCCCACACCTGCACCGAAAGTACCACTTTTACTCCCGGGCGCCTGAAGAGAAATGTGTATTTTCGGTGCTGGTGTGAGGAAAAATAGTATACGCACCATGGGAGGTAAAATGTCGACCCCATAGCACGTATTTGCCTGTGCTACGAACTCGCCAATTCTTTACCTCCCAAGGTGGGTAATATACTATTTCTGACCTAGGAACCTCGAAAACATCGAACTTTATCGAGATATCTGGTTCAAAATTTTAATATATATACAAAACAAAGTATCCGACATGTCTAAAATAGAGTTGATCCTTAATAAGGTTAAAAACAGCCTACAAGTAAGGAATGATTGTTGTAGCCCTCTTTAGACGTTTAATCTCGCTAATTTTTATCGAAGTATATGAACAGCCTTAGAAACTATGTACACAATTTTTGTCATCAATTCTTTTACGAGGAATCAAATAGAAATTCGAAAAAAAAATTTAAAATTCGATTTTATTTTCTTATTTGAAAGGTCAGCAATTTATCTCGGTAATTCTTTCATGTTTAAGTAAAGATTATTTTATTAAACATGTCACAATTTTTTTGATCGATTTAAGGTAAGTTTACAGTGATTTTTTAATTCATATGTATGACATACAAAACAAACATTTTTTACTACAATTTAATCTCACATAATGGTATAGAAGTCAATATATTATAAATATTTTACTACAATTTAATCTCACATAATGACATGAAAGTCAATATATTATACATTTTTTACCACAATTTAATCTCACATAATGATATGAAAGTCAATATATTATAAATTTGTTACTACAATTTAATCTCACATAATGGTGTAGAAGTCAATATATTATAAATATTCTACTACAATTTAATCTCACATAATCACATGAAAGTCAATATATTATACATTTTTTACTGCAATTTAATCTCACATAATGGTATACAAGTCAATATATTATAAATATTTTACTACAACTTAATCTCACATAATGATATGGAAGTCAATATATTATATGTAATCAAAAGAATACGCGCACCAGGAGAAATTATAATAAATATTTTAATTTCTTATTTTAAGTAATTATAGACTATAATTAGACTGTATGTATAAAGTTGCAAAAGAATTGTAAAATATACTTCAAGTGTCTCTTGAGAAAGCTGAAAAACGAATGAACAAAAAAATCAATATATTTTAGAATATATGGTAACGGAGTCTAAAATTTTCACGTGAGCGCTTCTATGGCCTACCGTTTGCGAGGAAAACCTTTTGTTTTTCCTCGCCCCGTAATCCCTCCGGTGGCCAATCGGAGGGAATAGCGACCCCGGACGATCCAATCTGATCGCCGTGTACGCGGCCTACGCAGCGGCAACCACCATATCCGCTGCGACGAAACACTCCGCACAACAATTAAATCAGACTCCATAATTAATAATTTATTTATTAATCAACCTCTCACCAGACAAACGAGACGATTACAATATATATATATATATATATATATATATATATATATATATATATATATATATATATATATATATATATATATATATATATATATATATATATATATATATAACGGGAACATTATATATCTCGTGTGTTTGCATTACTCGTCTCCGGCTCACGGTACGCACTCGCCTACGACTCGAACTACAAACTCCACACTTGGTCAATAAAAGACCCATTTTTTGCTCTTGGTACGCAGCATACTATTTTTGTCGCCGGTTGGAAAACAGCGACTTTTGATCCGCTCGATAGGCATGATTTTCACGTTTTTTCGCCGTCAAAATCGGGCCTAAAGTGTCTGTTTTCTGAGTGTTTACTTCACGCCTTAGGGTTTAACATGAGTACTTTTCGCCCACTTCTCATTTTAAGCGAGCGTAAAGTAACTATTTTACGCCCTAAGGCGTAATGTGAGTATTTTAAGCCCACTGCTCAGCTGACTTTACGCCTGCTCATTTCGCTAATAAAAATGAGAATAAAACTGGTCTAAACTTGGTTGAAAAACACAAAAATAGTTAGACTTCGTGCGTTAGGCAATCATCCGCTATAAGCGTCTAAAAACAATTCGCAATCATTGTAAGCATTTAGACTATAAGGGAGAATTCTTTAGTAGCTTTTACTTTTTGTATTTTCGAAATTTAGAACAATAAAATAATAACAAATATTTGTTTAATTTATTTTTTAAATTGTTTAATATATTCCCCATACATTAAAATAAGCTCTAATACAAATTTATGTAATAAAATTTTTTTTATTTGAATCATATTATTGCGTTATATATAATTATCAAACAATAATGTTTTCTGAATCTTTTGAAACTAATTTTCGAAGTATATAAAGGACTTCTATGTTTATATAAACAATTTTTTTCAAATAAAATCAAGTTAAAAGATTTTGATTTGGCAGTCTCGTTTGGGGGGTGTGAGATGGTAACAATCACGTAACTGTGCAGTCATCCCATCATATCCAAGTATCGCTTTACAAATTGTCACCTATCTATTCATACCATCAACCACTTCCCAAACTCACCGAAAAACTAATTACCGCGTGCTTTCAAAACACAAGCAATCCGATTTCGCGCTGCACGCACGAGAGGCGCATCAAAGACAAAAACGCCGCGCTCGCGGCTAATACTTTTCAGCGTCGCGCGCGCGTACGTCGCTCTCGAAAATAAATGTAAATTGCCGTTCTGCACTCGCATAAAACATGAGAGAGCTCTGCAGGGTGAGCGGGGTGAGCATCTTCGAGCAAGAAGCGACAAGAGAGAGAGAGAAAGAGAAGCGGTAGCTGCTGCCACAGCAGACACCTGGCTAGTGCGGGCTTGCGCGAGAACGAAATTCCCTGCTGCTGTGCTCGAAAAGCCGTTTTACGTCTTGGTGTATGTACAGGCCTGTCCGAACGACGGCTACTTCGCTTGAACATTTGAACATATTACCAGAGTTGGTATTATGGAAATTGGTCCATATATGGATGATTTTTAAAAATATTGAATGCATTAGTGACTCCCAAAATTGACACGTACCTACACAGTTACCATACGATTTTGTTTCACATGTTTATTCTAATGTTTATTCTTTTAACCTGAAAAATATTTTCTATAATCCTTGTATATCTGTGTATATCTCTGAGGTTATTGTTATCTCTGAGGTTAACCTACAGTTTTTTAGTTTAATCTCTGAATATATTAATTCTTAATTTTTTTGTAAGAAAATTAGTATAAATAATGATTTTAAGACTTAAAGTTCTTTTGGTCACAACAATAAACAAATACCTGTACAAAAAAATTCAACTTAGCTGTTACGTAGAATATAATATATTTAAGTATAAAATTAAATATTTGAGATATTTTTATAAAAATATTACACTTATTAACATTTGTTCAAATTTTCATACTTAGACACCCTTGAGAGGCAAAAGGGTGTAGATAATGCTGTAGTAGTCTTATTAAGAAGATGCACGTGCCGCTTCTTCTTGTTGCGCGTACCATATCGTTCAAAACGTTATAAAAAAATAGAGAAAGTATTTACTACTGTATTTTAACAAATAACAATTTAACATATACTTTGTAATATAATGTGCAAAAAATGATTTTAATCTTTTAAGGCATAGTGAAGTCAAAATGATACGATGTTTCTAAAAGTTTAATATATCATTCTTCTATGAAGCTTACAACAGCATGTGAAATTTGAAAGCATTAGCCATTAAATCGTTTTAAAGATAATTGACTTCAAAGTTATACTCTTATACACGAGCTCTTATAAGAGCAGCTTGTAAACTGAGAATAAACTTAGAGTGAAGTTGTTTGAAAATGATAAAAAAAAGAAATGAACAACTGCAAAATATTGAAAAAGTATTAAAGATCATGTACGCGAAATTTTAGAACGAATGATAACACCGATTCCGAGTACTAAACGGTGCGCGGTGCGTGGTGACTCTAATTTCCTCGGCCCCGCGCGGGAGATCTATCTAACCTCCTTAAGAGATAGAACATAATCATATAATGTATTATTGCTGATGTATAATACACCAGGATGCTCTTATATTATAACGCATTTCAATCAAATCTTTCACTTTCTTGTTGTTAACATTTTTTAATGATCAATATGTACGAACTAATTGTTAACCAAGCTTACCAGATACCTTTGAAAAACTGATCGTCTAGATAGGTTTGAAGAATATTTTGTGAATCATTAAGACTTATATTGTGACAAAAATAATATAATAAAAATAGTAAATAGCTACAGTATAGTACAATGAACAAGCATGCTTAACATGATGCAATACAAAACACGCTGAGCATTCCGCTCATATTGCAAAGCAAATCGAATAGTCCATGCATGTGCACCTGATACAACAAACTCACGCTTCAACAAACTTCAACAATCGTAGCAGCGGCAAAAATGCGCATTAACATCGATCAATTCTTTGTATCAAAAATTACGTCAATCCCTTGCAGACGCAACATCGCGCTTACACCATGAAACTACACCTCGGCACAGGGCGTGCACGTACACTGAGAGAATACATCGGTCAGACTTACTGAAATGTTCGGTAGTTTTGACCGAAGTGAGTTCGGTAGTATGTACATGGCAAGAATAGCGGAACAAGTTCGGCAGCTGAGTTTCCGTGCGTCGCGCTACACGCTTAATCTCACTTTTTCACAAATTATGAATATTTGAATGAATTTCTTATTTTTTTGTTACTGTAACCTTTTTATATATGATTAGTTAGTCTAAGTTATATTTTCGATGTTCTACTTTAACCTTATTTCTGTTTTACCTAATCACAAACGTGATAATGAGGCTACAATAAAGCGCAACACCACACATCACTTTTAATACACATCCGCCAAAACGGCCGAACTGCTCTGCAGTTTTTACCGAACTTCTCAGTAAGAATCACAGACTATGGCCTCCGCAAACTTAGCAATGCGACTTCGGCAAGCCTAACTGTACCATTCTCTCAGTGTAGAGATACGAGTATCCGTCGTACGTGTACGAAAGCGTGATAGTTACCTGCACATGAGGGCATATCCTCAATGTAGGGGTGAGTAAAAATGACTGTGTCAATAACGATAATTCTTTTTTTATTCAATAAAAGATGGCTCTGCAGAGATCCTATGCAAGTTTCGTTCCAGTACAGCATTGCCAGCTAGCGATATACCATATTTTCACGTATTTAAATAGCTACCTAACCTATTTACTATCCAATGTCACGCGAGAAGTATAACCTCTTCAATAACCAATCAGGATCGAGCCGTACTGCAGTTATCGATACATTGCGCTAAGTTTCAACGCTTGGAGTCCAATTGTGAAGAAGTTACCTATTGCATAATTTCACGTATCAATTGATATAATAAATATAGCTTTTATCATTTACTTTATAAATAAATTTTAATTTATTGATAATTATTACAGAAACATGGTAATAAACGATAAAAATGAAATATACTTATTTCTGTAAAACACTAACGCCGTCCACTACCTGGGTCGGTTTTGACCCAAGTGCAAATTTGTCTGGTTGTAATAGTCCAAGACATGTGCTTAGATCCTTGAGTTCTTTAACCATCAAGTACCTTTCACTTTTTTTTAGATAAGGGAGTTAGACCCTTCCATCTTTTTATCTCGGAGATATTTGAGTGCAAAATTTTGTCGGGGTCAAGAAAGACCCAGGTAGTGGACGGAGGGTTAATGGTTAATGAATATTATCAAATTCCGTATACGTTATTACAAATTCTATTATTGTTACTTCACGTTAGTTACTATTTTACTATTCTATTACAATTAATTATAATTCATATATCAGTGTTAGCTACAAAATTACTATATTATTATTTATTTATTTATTTATTTAAAACCAAAAAGATTTATAATTATAATATTGAAACAAAAAATGTTGTATATCTCATATGTATTCAGAAGTGCCATATGGTCACACAGAACCAAGGCCAATAAAAAGGTATCAAAAAATCTCTCCCTCTTTCCCTCTCCCCCCTCCTCTCTCTCTCTCTCTCTCTCTCTCTCTCTCTCTCTCTCTCTCTCTCTCTCACACGGTGCAGGCCCGAAGAGAATACGTCATGGGTGCGCTGACGTTCACCTTACTTAAGACTGGTTGTCCAGATTATCTGAAGTCTAACTTCATACTCACGGCACATAGTGATGTGCGTAGATCAGCTCGACTCCGCACTGAACCCCTCCTCATCCGTAACTTCAAAACTTCCTTATATGCCAATTCCTTCCTCATAGCCGCCTCATATTTTTAGAACAGCCTACCAGAACACAAGTTACCTCAACAGTTGTGATGTTCAGTCTGATCCTGCACACAAGTAAACTTAAAAATTATTAATATAAAGGTCCCTAGTAGCTTTAATGCTACATACATATTGCTGCTTTAATTTTAATTTTAGCTTTAATTATACTTATATATTGCGTCATATTTTGCGGCCAAAGAGCCGTTCAGATTACTTTATGTCTTATTTTATTTTATACACCGAATATTGTTTGAACCTTTACATACTATTGTTAAACACTATTATTGCGAGCGTACCGATCACGTTACATATTATATTATTATATTATTACATATTATATATTGCTAATGTATATACTGTTCTTTATGCCCTATGGGACAATTTCAGTCCCAGGGTGAAAATAAACAAATAAATCTCTCTCTCTCTCTCTCTCTCTCTCTCTCTCTCTCTCTGTCTCTCTCTCTCACTCTCCCTCATTTTCCTTACTCCAAGCTTTAGTCTTCCTGCACCGGTCTCCGCACACCTACTTATGCGCAGCGTTCCTCGTTGGCTCGTTTGTATAACTGATCGTTGGGAGGCATGACTTATTCTCGTGGGTCTTTTGCCCTCGGGTGACGCTGGCAATTGAACCCCGACGTACGTACGCGCAAGCGCGCGTACTCGATACTTTGAATCTTTAAAAGACTCGTAAAGTAAGCCGACTTAAGAGTGCGGAGGATAACTCGTTTGAGAATCCCGTGAGACTCTGGCGCGCGTCTCTATGGATTTTGGATAAATATGGAACAAAATATTGGGTGATCATTGTTCAAGGGCCAGGGTGTCATACTTGCGTGGTATATATCTTTCATAGCGAGGGATTTGAACTCTGTTGTGCAGGGTAAGCGATTGACAAAAATTAATACAGATGTAATTAAAGTTAACTGCAGAAATACAAAGAAATAAATAAAAATGAGATTATTTATCCCATTTCGGCATCTTAAAATTATTATCAGTAGTATCAGGATGATATTCGGATAGCATTACTTATCCAGACTTATTATGTTCCGCATTTTGAAAGTACCTGAAAAGCAATAAATTATATTAGTAAATACCAGAGTCAAAATATAATATTATGCATGTTTACACATGTATATTTAGATTTTTACAATATTACTTATTTTAATAGAGAATTATTCTGCTTCTGAAATTGTCATGTAAAATGGCTTAACTATACTAACGCTTACACAGTTACTGCGTGTACATTCATTTATATTATGACGAAATGAAAATGTAGTAACTTTCTCTTACGTCCACACATAGTCCATTTGACTTCTTTCGCCATAAATTTCGATTCCTTTAAAGTGCAAATAAAATTATTTATATGTCCATAAAGCAGCATTAAGCTAAAAGGTTCCACATAAAATTATTTCAATTTTATAAGTATTTATGCATCTTATCAAACCTTTTTTCATAGCACTCTTATTACAACTTTATAGAAAATATATTTTAATCTTGTTAGTTAAATCTCAGCACGTTGCTGTTCACGCATTTTGTAAGCATTTTGTAAAAAGTATTAATTCCGAGATCTGCAAAACAAAGCGGGTTTATAAATTTCAAAACGACAGATGAATTTCAATTGTAGCGCGGAAAATCTCATTTAAAATAATTTTTTTTTTGGTATAAAGTAAGTAGTTTTGTTGGTTTCAATAAACTTTACTCGCAACCGGCGACTGCGATAAAGCGATAAATTCAGCGTTAATCCGCGCCGCTACCCATTTTTCTCTTTCTTCCTTATTCTTCTCTCTCTCTTACTTCCACTTATTCCTTGCCCTCTTAAGGAGACGTATAAACGTTTTGATTTACGTAATCGTGCAGTTCATCAAATGCACTCCGGGGATTACGGTTTACTGTTTAATCTGTCGACGGATTTAATCGAGACGATAAACTAAAATGGTATGATTGAAAAGATGAAAAAGCTTGTAGGTTGATATATTAATAAGAATTACTTCAGACTAATAATCACATAACAACAAATGAACTAACTTATTACTGGATGAATGTTATTTTATTCAATTATTTCATAGTAAATTTATTGCAGCTTATAATTAGGTTAATTTATATTGAATACATTAATAAATAAATAAAGTATTATAAAAACATTATTAGAATGAATCTAATTATTCAAATAGTTACCGCATTGATGATTTCATTATTTTTATGATACAATGAGCGTTTTTCTCAGATAACTCATTATAACCCAGTTATTTTATGTGATATGATGTACAGTGAATATAAAAGAACAAATTAGTTTTATTAACACTTTCGATGTGGTGGAAAAATCGACGTTTTTACAAGCTCCTTATGTAACATAACAAAAAATACGTAATATCTAGTATTAAAGAAAAAACTCCTGAATTAGTTTTTACTGTTCTATTCTAATACAATAATTAAACAATTTAAGATAATCTTCTTTGCATAAGTAATTAGATCTGTAAGATATAGATCTGAAAATCAGTCTCTCAAAAAGATATCACTAAATGTACTGACAGTAAACAATCTTAAACAATAAAATCTTTTTACAGAAAATTTCACTGTTAAGAAAGCATTAAAAAGATTGAGACAAAAATTTATACATAACGTTTTTGAGATTGTCGATTACTCAATGTCATTTTGATTATTTATACACGTTTTTTTTAAGAACATTTGTTTGGGCTTACAGGCTCAAACTTCCTTTGCATTCCGGTACATTCCCAAACAAACAAGGTTGAATGATAAAAATACCCTCTGCGCATCCTTTCCCTGCACCACCCAATATTTTAATTAGTCCACACATCGCCGTATCACGTACTCGTTAACTTTTCTCGCTTACATCTAGATAAGCAAAGCACAGCGTGTCCTTAATAAATCTCTCTTTTCTCTCTCTCCCTCCCTCGCTTCACTGCACAGCAGTACGACTCCTTTCCCCTTTTGAGACGACGAAGTTCTCGAGGGCGCGCGTCGGTGAACAGATTCTCCGGGATGAAATACGAGTGAGCGGGTAGGGAGAAGAAAAGCCGCGCGACGGCACAGTAAAGTAGGGGAGGGGGGCATAAGACAGACTCAATTTTGGCTGTTACAGGTCCGTCCATTGTCGGAGGTGTTTAAGGTGATAAGTCATTCTTGACGATAAGCCATTCGGAGGATGGACAAGGAGAAGCTGCTCACGAAATTTCCAACATGAAAGGCAGTGCTCGCCTGTTGAGGAGAATGCAGATTCTTCGGGGGCTTCCCTTTCACGGGCTCAAATTGCGTTTTTCTTCATTGAGATGAATTTGAATGGGTTATCTATTTAATGCATCGATGAATAGTAGGCGTTTATTCTTTGAGATGAATTGAGTTTCATTGTGACTTTTCGTGAAATTTTGACTGTCGGTGCTTGTAATTGAAATTGTGACGATGCTTCTTCGAAGCATTGAAGGATGTACATTGAAAGCATGACTGTTACATGCATGGAACGCAGGAATTTGAATATAAAATATTTTCACTGAGTTTAATTATATATGTGATTGTTAATTAATTTGGTAATTTGAACTAGGTAACGGTGAATATCATTTTATAAGTTTCATTTATTAAGGTTTACCTGCACTGGTTTTTAAAATATATTATCGTATTGTTCAGTAATACTAAAACTTTGGTAACAGTTTCGGCATGGTTAGAAGTTTGTATACCGATTTTGAGCATGTTTTATCCACGTTTATTCAAGTTATGTAAAAAAATGAATGATTTTTTATACAAATAAGGATTTCCTAAAAAGGTTCCTTGTGCAACCGTATTTAAGTAAATTTTTATTTAAAAAATTGAACCGCACTTTTTAACTCTACATAAACAAAACGTAAAAATTATTATCAGACTGTGCTCCGCAAAAAGGGAATTGTTTTTCACGCATACTTATGTGCGCGTTCCTTTGTTTCCACGTATAGCCAAAATACTGCGTGGTTATTTTTAATCAGGTAAAATTAGAAAAATAAGAATCGATTAAAATGCGGTGAATGTTAACATTTTATATGCTATGTAGGTAACGTAAATTGTTTCATAATCGGCGATAACTTTGTTTATAAGGAGGTTAGATACGTATCCCGCGTGCTTTGTCCATGGAACGAAGAAAGGACAGTCTACGTTTACGTTTAATACTCGGCATTGGTATTGTCATTCTTTCTGAAATTTTGCGTACATGATCTAAAATATTTTTCCAATAATTTGCATTGATTTTTATTTTATTCTGATCACTTTTAAACCATCGCTAAGTTTATTGACAGTTTATAAGTTGTTTCACTAAGAGCCCGTATATAAGAGTCAAAGCTCAAAGTCACTTTCAAACGGTATTGGTTAATGCTTGAAAATTTCACATACTATCGTATAATTCATAGAAGTTTGCCGTATTAAATTTTCAGGAACATCTTATCGTTTTGATCGATGTTTTGATAGATATCACAAGAAAAAGCATAAAATATTTTTTATTTTTTGTTAAAAAATCGTGCAGATTAACATTAATTATTTTTCTATTTTTATTGTATTGTTATTATATTAAATACAACGATTTGTTTAGTAGCTTTTAAAATAATGTGAACAAAGAAAACTGAAAATTCCATATTCTATTCAAAAACGTTTCGTAACAGAAAAGTCAAGAGCCGTCAGTTAGTTGGTCGACTACTTCCGTTACACGCATGCAGTAGTCTACACATTGTACTACACATTCTTTAAATTTCATATAGAATGTGAATCAGATGTCTACTCACTGAATGATGGACAGGTTTAAATTCAAAGTGACAGCACTTTTCAAATATACATTTTTGAAGTGAAAGATCAAATACGGATCAATTTCATTTTTACAAGATTTAAATAGATCCACATTTTCTTCAATAAAAATAAAACTCACGTTCCGTTGCCCAAGTTCTGCCTTATAATTATCTAAAAATTCTTATTTCATACTTATAAGTTTCACTGTCGTTTATAATATTCAATACACACATTATACTACCGTATTCCCCTACAACCATAAATTTTAAAACAATTGACAATCGGTCACAATAAACCCCGCACAAAGCGTCCATTCATACCGATAAACGAATCAATCACCCCAGCCCCATTAACGGTGTAAAAAAGGGCGATAGGCAAGAGGGCGTGTTTCATAGGTACACGCTACTCATCGCGTCCCGGCGCGAACCACTTAGCCATGACGCGGCGCGATCGCTGAACGAGATTTCTATCTCTATGGGCGCGTGTTTTCGTCTGTGGTCCAACGTAGGGTCCGGAAGATGTTCCAGCTGCAGCGTGTGTATACGGGTACACGGGTGTGCGCGCGCTCGTTATAAGGACCACCGAATGCTCTCGACGGGCACTCGAAATTTTATTATCGAAAGCTCACGTGGCCTAGCCTACCTACAGTCCGCGTGGTGCTCGACTTGTGGGAAAGTTTAGAGTAGAGTTGGAGAATTGTTATGAATCTACTTTTTTTTAATGGTTTTGATTTGTATGTTATCGTAGGGTTGGAGAAATTGTTAGAATACACATGTTTTGCATATACGTTTTAGGAAAGAAATGTTTAGTTTAAAATTATTTACGTAATGTATCTAATGTATTTATAATATTACATTGTATTTCTTAATCTTAGCTTACTGGAATGTTTCATGTTATCGAGATTTAATATTTGCATTATTGTGCAGATTGATGTATAAAAGATAGTAAGTAAAATAATACCTGAATACGTAAGAAAATATTATTTTATTGTTGATCAAGGAATTAAATACAATATTAATCACAATACCAAATTTAGGAAATGCTTACTTTTTATGTAAGTTAACATGCATAAATATGGACCAATGTTAGTTTAAGTAATTATTATTCCTAGAAAAAGCATACAATCGCTATAACTTAAGTAGACGTATTAGGATGATTTAGAATAGAAATTAGCACCGTATGACTACTAATTATAAAGAAAATACAAAGTTACATTTATCATGTTTTCAACTGTATTGAAATTATTACTTCCTTTATAGGATATATGTTGCATACAAAAATGTACTTAAGTTTTGTTTCTGCTAATATCGCGATTTTGCTGCTGTAAATAATATAATTTACTAATGAATGCAAATATTTATTGTTTAAAATCAAGTGCTATATTAAAAATCAACGAAATAATGTCTCCGTTTTAATTATAAGGTTGTATTATTGTGTCTTCTACTATTTAAATGAAACTGACATATAAGGTAAATGTACCAGTACCTGGCTACGTTCCGGTACCTGGCCAAACGCTCCCATATTAGTTTCTATTGATTATTAGTTAGCTCCTAATCCAAATAATCTTGTGACATCACATTCTATAACTATCAAGCGTAATATACTTAAATTTTAGGGCAAATATTTATTTCATTTATATCTTAAAAAAAATTTTGAATATTGGAATTGATGCTTGTATAACAACATTCATGTCTTCTTAAGACCAACTGTTAAGAAATCCTACTTCGAATTTAAGAGTTATAATTGTTTTTTAATCATTTCATGTATTTAAAAGTTTTCTAAGGTTATTTATTAGTATTTTAAGTAAAAATAAAATTCTAATGTGTGCAAAAAATAGTTTTTACGGTAATAAAAATGTGGCCAGGTACTCGTACTTGAAAAACCGTGTTTGCCCGATACCTGGCTAGCTATATGAATTACGTTATTATAAATAAATATTCGCATAAAACATATTTTGCTTCGTGTAATAAGGTTCTCTATAGTGACTATCAACATACTGTGATAACATATTAGTGAAAATTCAACAATAATTACTGTTGATGTTTTGCATTTCGACGTCGTCATTTTTCAAGTCGCGGGCGCACGCGTAGGTTAAGATCGCGGAGGTTACGTGAATAGCACATACTTTAAATTAATTATGCACATACTTCTACGTTCAAAATACATAACAACCGTATTATTAATGCATAGAAACAAGATTTTATTGAAAAAAGTTTATAATTTAAATCAGAAATAAGTGAAAATAGGGTGGCTATGTATTGGGACAGTGGTGTCCAGATATCGGGACGTATGATTTTGACTTGACCAGGTACTATAAGTACATTTGACTAGAATACATTTGTATGAATTACTTGGATTACAAGACATATATCGATGATTTAAAAATTTGATTTGATAGACAATTAAATTCTCTTTGAGATGGGTATATGACTTTTTATTGGCAGTGTTAATTTTAGTGCTAGAATTTAATAAATAAGCTCGGCTGCTACAAAGCGACCAGATACTGGTACATTTACCTTAATATACATATATAAAATTTGATGTAAACTAGTCTGTTTAAAATGGACTTAATATGTTTTTCCGGGAAGCCGCACATGCATTGAAAGGAAGACCAAAGTTAACAAACCTTTCTATACAACATTTTTTTTATAATTTTTGAATATTATTAAATATTTATTAAAGCCAAAATTATCTGTCATATCAAACCTTTCTTTCTAGATACTATGATATCTAGATTTGTAGACTCCGATTCTAATTTATTGAAGTATCTAGATTGATATTCAAGAAACATGAATATCTTGATTCAGAAGTATCTAGATATTTTTCAAAATACTTTTTACCTTGATTCATTTTGGATATAGTATTCTTTAAAATCTGTTTAATTGACACCTTCTGGTGCGCATAACGTTAATCTAAAAGATTTTACCCGATTCATGTATTTAAGAAAATATACTTGTACCTAGTATCTTAGATACTTCCATATATTATGTAAAAAAAAGAATAACCCTTGCCCAAGACTACTTATACAGCGTGCAGCCTCTCATCCGCTTGTCTCCTTAGTATGCAGCGCACAACCGGCAACGAATAACTCAACGAAAGCGAGCGTAGGTACGCGCGCGGTGTCAGGTCGTGCGTCGCCGCGGTCAAAGGATCCCTTCCCGCATAGGTACCTATATACACCCAACAAACGAACGATGGAAGCGCAAGAAGAAAGAAAGAGAGAGTGAACGCACGAGAGGAAGAAGCTGGAGTGAGAGGGCATCGGGCCCGGGGGCCATACACGGCATAAATTGCCGGGGACGGACCGGCGCGTCCGGCTAATTACAGAGCGAGATCGTTCCCCCGCGTCCCCCTCGCTCGATCGTATCGATGGGCCCGCGAGGGGCTCGATAATAAAGAATAAATTAATAAACGCTAATATCCGCGATGCTTCTCTGCAATATTGCAGTGTGTGTACTACGGGAGGTACGCGAATGAAAAGTGAAGAGGTATAAGCGCGATTATTAATTTATCGGGATGAGAAATCTCGGAGGTTTTGTGGGGTTGTCGACGCGTCTGTGGGTGCAATGGATGATTTCTTTGCTTGGGGATTGTTTTGGGTAATGATTTTTGAATGACATGCTTAATGCAAATATTAAATTTGCATGATGCATTCTTGATAAAAAAGTTTTTGCGTAAAATGATTATTGAAACACAGGTTGTTACTAAAATTATCGGCTGCGCTGAATTCGGTGAGTCTTGATTTGCAACGGGATTTGATGCTGTAACGTATGTATACACTGACAAAAATAATAGGTTATCCCAACTCGATTGTTAAACAATATCTGCCGTAGTCAGTCAAGTAGAGGTCATCAAGTTGCATCTACTTGAGAGCCAACTAATATCTGCTTAGGCGCGTCGTACTTTTAAGCAGAAGCTACTTGGAGTCAAGTAGAAACTACCGAACTTTTGATCAAAAGTAGCTTGACACCTATAAAAGTAGATACTGCTTGGGTTCACAAAGCTGATATTGCTTTTTATTTTTTTTCAGTGTAGGGCAGACTTGGGTATTACTGAGTACACCTCGATTACTGCGGATACTTTACAAGACCAAGAACAGTAGAACACGAAACTTTTTGATAAATAGACCAACAAAATAGGATTTTTAAAGCATTAATTCATATACAATACAATAAGAAATGTACAAGAAAAAATGCAATATTATTTCAATGTCTATAATAGCTTGAATATTAGAAGAATAATTGCCGATTTGGTCTATTAATGACATTCTAAAAATTTTTTGGATACAAATGAAAAATGAAAAATGAAATTGTATGATAAATGTATAATAAAATGAATTAATTTATCACATGATAAAATTATATTATAGAAAATATCATTTATGGTACTCAAGATATTAACAAATGCTTGAAAAATTAATAAATAAATAAGTTTTAAACAATGCATTTATTGATAATTGCGCTCACAGTTAGGTTCATCAAAGCTAGAATTATATTATAACCTCTCATTTAAAAGCAGCAGCTGAATGAATTAATTTACTTAGTAAAACTCCTGACTATTTTTATTTTGTAGCAATGACCAAAGTGTAATGAAATAAATAATTGGAATTGTTAGAATTACTAAAGGTTTACATACTAAGCGAGAATAGTTATATTTACTATCTTACTTGTCTCAGTGTATGTGTATAAAATTACTGTCTCTATAAACTTTGAAACTTTTAAAATTCGAACAAGTGTTGCACTATATTACTAACAAACATCATATAACTAACCTTTTTACCCTTTTTACCTTTTTAAAGGTAGCCGTATTTTAATTTTGTAGAAAAATAATAACATTCTATAAGTATCGAATTAATTGAGTGGCAAACGAAAAGTTGAAATTTTGCTGCTTTATATATATTTTGTAAAAATAAATAATAATGATGTACGAATTTAGAAAATACAAGTGAGTTCCTTAATATATTTGTGTAAACCCAAAAACTATTTTTTTGTAACTCTTTCGCGCCGGTATAACGCATATATGCGTAATAAATTTATGAATTTTCTTTTTACGTTTTATAATATTGCATAATCAAAACGTTCTTAAATAATTTTCTGACATTTTTCACATTATATACTATATGCTATTGAAACATGTAGTCATGATAAAGATTCCCTGTAATTTTTCTATTTTTCTATCTTTTAAAAAAATAAAATGAAAATCATCTTATACATTCGCCGCTGTAAAATTAAACGTTATGTCCAGAATCACCCATATTGTTTTATCATTAGAGTAAATTAGATGGTTGAGGACCAGCAACAGGTCACGTAATAGAAAATCAGCGAATTACATAACTCGTTATGATTGTATTAGGAAACTTTTTATTTATCACAAAACGAGCGGTGCTTTTATCGTGAAATATATCCGAAATCGGTGTCCAGCTGATTCTCTACAATAATATTTTCATTTAACGTAATAAACAAATACGAAAAGTTACGTACGTAATTAACAAGTCAATTAATTACATTTATCGTAATCCAAAAACCACTTTATACTCCATGAAAAAAGCCAACGCAATAATTTCGAAACATTGGTACACGACAGTACTGTGGTATAACACAGTAACAAAGTTCAACAGGAAGAAAGAGAAGGAAAGGAAGCCCACGCGGAAATGCAGCGAGGTATAACATTTCCCATATCCGCGCGCATCGTCCGTGCTATGGTATCTTCTATCACTTCACCTTTATCTCATTGACGCCCAGTCGATCAAAACAGCGCAATCGTGAGACGCAAAACACCTACGTTCCCGTGTACTCGAGTGCTGAATTAAATTAAAAGAAAACATCACAGTCGCCTAATGCATAACGCGCGATCTGGAGCGGATCCGGGACTTGTTTCGAAATACTTTGCGCATATATGTGAATAGTTGCGTGTACATCTGAGCGAAGGTTCATTTGGACGAAGCGGTAAGTGCACGCGGCGCTTTAAGTGACAAAATTAAGATATTCGATTTGCCGCATTAATCAGTTTAATTATACGATGCGACGATGCATATGCGATAGAGAGAGGGAGAAGTGGTTTCTCTGTGCGCTCGCACGACGGTTCGTTGAAACCATGTGCGGCCGCGATTAAGATTAACGAAATCTTAGCGCAGATCAGCTGACTTCGGCGTACACTTGCAATTACGATAATTATGAAAATCGCGAGTTTTTCCCGATTGATGATAATTTTCAGATTTGCTGGGCAATGTCGAGTTATAAGAAAATTGCTGGTAGATAAAGTTTTAATGAAAATTGGAGGAATTATATTACTTGCACTTAGATTAGAGCTTTGGTGGATGATCAACAAATTAATAATTACAAAATTATGCGTATAGATTAATTATTTTTAACGAAGAATGATCAAGTAAAAAGACAATATTATGTTTGTAGATTTAAAAACGATCTAGCTAAAATTACTTAAAATTATCGTAAAAATAATGTGAAATCTCAATAAACAACATATATACTCGTTTTGAAACGAATTACTACTTTTAAAACTAGGTAACTTTGTTCAAAAAGTCGAACAATAGGCATTTAAAATCATTCCTATTTTAAAATTAGAAATGTCATCCTTCATATGATTTTTTAAAAGAAGACTATCAGCGCTATAAAATAAAATACAGTCATTTAGTCAATATTTAAATTAGTTAAACATGTTAATATAAAACACGCAAAAGAATATCGGAAAACTTTCGATGTGTCCAATATTTCGAATTGAAAAATATCGAGAACATTTAGATACACTACACAAGACAACACAAGATGTTCGGCATATGATTTAACGCGGTTCTATCCTACGATGGAGACATTGCTAGTTGCCGGGCTTGGGTCTCCGGCGTGATAATCACGTACCCTACTAACTGAGCTACTGAACTCGGTTTTAGTCTTATCTTTTAACTAACATTTAGAAAAGTAAAATGACTCTGTTCTCGAAATTACCAAGTGCGTATTTAGAAAATAGCAATAACCTATGATTCTCTAAGGGTTACTTCAAATTTAAATTATTTAGTATTTCAATAAAACACTTGTTCCTATAAGGATATTATTATTTATCTTAAAAAACTTAAGAATCTTATTATTCATTTTCAAAAACTTATCCTATCATTAATCAACATCACCATTACTCTTAATCTTCATAATTTCAGGCACCTCCTTCACGAAATCAAATCACCACAACCTACAAAAGTACTCATCCAGATCACGATCTCAGTATGCACAATAATTTTTCCCACTCACGGTAGAAAACCGTTAAACAGCGACTCTTAAAATTATCGCTCTCCTCGTACCTATAGCCACGCGGACACTACACGCCCGCTTGCTTGCTCTCGAACCATAACGACGGAAGCTGAGGCACGCGCGCGCGCGCATGTCGGTTCCCGAGGGTACCTACATCTCACTATTTCACGCGGAAACGTCGCGCGCTAAGTTACGGTATTCCTCGAAAAAACTACGCGACATCGCCCTGGCACTGTTCGACGTGCGTGCGCGCTCTTGTAACGATCCGAGAAGTGTCTATTAGCTCCGAGCCGAGTAAAGGGAGGCTTCCACTCGTGATCTTCGTCCTCGGGAATGTGCTTCCCTAATCTTGCCGGCATGATCGATCGAGTAATTTTGGATGATTGTAAAAAATTGTAGTTTTGTACTTCGTAAAAGCAAGGTCTGAGTTATGGGGTTGATTATATTAATCGCAGGTATGATATAATGAGGATGAACGGAACCAAATAATTTTTTCTGAACACACGCAGGAAACCGGTCCTTTTTCATACTAGTGAACCAGATGACACATTTTCGAACCTGACTGTTATTAGTTAGTTTGTTAGTTAGTTAGTGATTTGAAATATCCATTTCCACAGATTTCTGGTCTCTTCAAAGGTTTGAAATGGTTTGCACGACTCAAAATGCACAATTTATCATCCTATCCACATACTGGATAAAGGCTCAATCAACACCAGTGGTACTCAAAGGTGCAAAGGCAGTCAAGAAAGAAACCTTATTCTTGATGAAAATATACCACAATATACTATTATTATATAATGAAAACAAAAAAATATTTTGGTTGCTATACAAGTGATAACAACGATACTTATTTTTAGTTTTTCACTAGCTTTCATATAGATTGTGTCTACTTAATTAAGAGTGGGTGAGGGTTTGTCGATCTTTGAGGAGCCAAAGTGAATAACAACGTAATTCTTATTGCATTTATTGCAACGTTTCGACGACGGTTTTGTCATCCTTATAAAGCTTATTTGAGCATTACATATTCCTGCGTACAATTGTTTTGTTGTTATGCGTCTCTTTTTATCTTCAACCTTATTATTAAATAAATAATTAATGTATACAGCACAAAATCAATTAACAAAGAATCCATAGCAGAAAACATTGAATATAAAATTGTATGCAAAGTGTAAAACTACAAAAATTATTATATCTGTAAAATATGTAATCCTCAGAAAAGCTTGAAAAGACGACAAAACCGTCGTCGAAACGTTACAATAAATACAATAAGAATAACGTTGATATTCACTTTGGCTCCTCAAAGATCGACAAAACCGCACTCTTAATATAACTAAAGGATCGACAGAACACTCTCTCTGTGTCAACTTAATGCTATCATTGTGAGACTTTAAAATTACTGACAAATCAAAAATATTAATTATTTATTTGATAGTCATTAATAGTAAATATTGTTTTTAGTCTTGGTAAAAAAATGTCAGATTTTCATTTAATTATACTAAAAAATGAATCCGATCGTGTGATCATTATTATCGTCTACATCTTAATTCCTTGAAAAACTAAAAAAAACATTTTTATATTTTAATAGCTTGTAAAAATATAAAAAATGACCTAATCCCTAATGATGTATGAAGAAGGATTAAAGAAAAGTTAATAGTTTAAATTATTATTTGCATTTTATCTCCCTCAATCAACCGAAAACCACAATCCACCAAGTAAAGTCATTCACCATCCTCTCAAACAATGAAAAATCCACATCTCGCTCAGTGGACGCCATACGCAACCACATCCTCTCATTCTCATTCTCATTCTCTCTCTCTCCCATCCACTCGCGGTTATCGTATACTACCCATACAACCGCAGCGCAAGAAGACACGAGGGCGACGAATTCCTCGGGCTATGTAAATCGGACTATTAGCCGAAGCAGGTATATTGTTCAGCCAATTAGCGTCGCGCAAGTCGCTGCGGCTGTTCCTATTGCAGCGCGACGACGTACGGCGCGTGTGTTTGCAAACGAGCTCGCGCGCTTGCAGCAGGGCCGCAGTTTCGAGCGTATATGGGAGCAGCATCGACCGATCCGAGGATGTAAGAGCCATCGGCGGTACAGTGGCTGAGGAAAGTCGTTGGGTGGAGGGTTACTGGGAGTGCGCGAGGTGGGTATTAGAGGTGGACGCAAGGAACGTGGGTGTATTGAGAGGATTGATACGTTTTTTATAGTCACCGGCGTGAATGAGACTGTAAGTGCTTTTAGGCTTAGATTTATAGTCTCTAGAGGTTTTGGAGCGGATATGTCGCTCCGAATACGATATTCAGTCAAAAATTGCGAATACACAGTCACATACTGCAATTTAGATTGAAGTTTTTATTCAGAAAATTTTAGAGACTAGGAATAGTTTTTCAAATGTTTTATTTTGTTTTCAATTTATTGTATATAGATGTTAAGACTAAAAATCATACAAGGAACATTACATAACATCTGTGTAAATTGGAGTATCTGAACTGTAAAAATCCTCAAAAATTAAATAATGTCATTGAAGATATAAAAATTGAGGTAAATACGGTTTGTTATGATCAATAAACTCTATAGAAATAATAGCTGATTGTATAATTGCATAAAGAGTAACAGAAAATTATATGTAGTTGAGAGTGAGATAATACGGACCAACGTAACTATTTTCCCTATAATTTTGTCTAAAATATAACATTTAAGAACAACATTGTTCATTATATAGAATATTGTTTTTTTTTGCTAAAGTACCATCATACACAGTTTACAGTAATTGGTTTTCACTCAAATTTGGCTAAAACTACAGTATAAATTAATAACTTTTAGGTACTCCACCTCCTGTAATTTAAAAACAATGTTGTGAGTCAACTCGCACTCTTTGAGGAATTTTTTATCAGCATATCTTGAACTACGTTATACTACAATTTTAGCTATATTCGAGTGAAAACCGATTTTCATTAACGCTGTGTGGGGTCTTTTATACCGAAAATTAATATTTGACAAATGTAAAAAACTTTTTGAAACCTAAAAAATTGTGAAACTGTGTGGAGCATCCACAAAATTTGTAAATTCTCGTAGGACGAATGATACTTACTTTTGGATTACCAAGAATGCATCAGCTCTTAATAAGAAAAACAAGTCGGAAAGCTATAGTGTAAATAGTTGCACATTAATTATTTTGGTGAAATATAAAATTACCATGCTAAAGAAAGACGATAATGTATGTTAGTGTGGATTTGTCTGTTTAGTTCGATTAGTTTGCTTTTCGTACTAAAAGAATTTACTTGTTAAATATAATTTAAACCTGATTCTCGAATAAGAAATAGGGTACTTAATAAAATAAACTTTCAATCATTATAAAATGCATTTGAATTAACTTTTCATTCAACTATCCCTTTCTACGACGACACATATATTTCATAATATATTAGTAATTATTAGTATAAATTTTTTAATAAATTTTCATTGTTAACCAACATATTACATGTCAGACTATTCTTGCAGAGACTGTACAGTCAATATACTTTGAAAAATCCTGACTAGAAATCGTTTTTACCGTGATTCTTTTCTTTAACTGTCTTCCGTTCTGGAGACGTTCGCTTCCTTTATTTTTCCAGCATTTAAAACTGGAAAACGCATTCGTAGTTTCTTCAATTGCAATTTACGATATGTGGCTCGCGCCACGGATTATTAATTGAGCCTTATTTAAGTGCGCCGCGCAATGAGAATGCCATTCGCTCTCTTCTTTACGAGGCTGCTTGTAAATTGAATGATTTAAATTAGAATATTAATAGGGTTTTTTCACAAACTGGAGCGCCACTCGCTGGTGCAACGTTTGACTGTATTTTCGAGAAGAATGTTCAATGAGCTCATAATTTCATGCACCGTTCATATTGGGACACGCCCACAAAATAATAAAGTCTTCACGGTCAGAAAATCTTAGCCCAGCTTAATACAGTATTTTTCCATTAAAAGTAACCATTTTGATAGTAATATTTAATAGAATATACTCTATAATCAAAGTAACAAGCTAGTTTAAGAACGCCAACTGTTGGGTTTTTTCTATATAAAAGGTAAGATTTTATATAAAAAATTTTACAATACTTGATTACTCATTTATTTTGATGTTTATAATAATAATTGTTTGAAAATGGTCACATAGTATTTAATTGTAATTACTTTATATTATCATTATTTTATTCTAAGTATAAGCAGTCATTTTAATACTGAATCTGTGTTGAACTTGATAATAAATATAAACTAGATAATTTAATTACTAAATATTTATTATAGACTTGATCAAGAAATATTCCAATCTTTGTAATAAAATACTATTTGAAAATTCAAAGTTAAAAAATAATGTTACAATTATAAAAGTTTGTTACTTTTAATATTTCGATATTTTCTAGAGTAATATTAAATCCATACTTCGTGATAATTTCTAGATCTAATAAAAAAACTGATAAGTTTCGGATAATACTCTTTCATTTTCGTAATAGCTACATGTGATAAGAAGAGCTACTCAAAACGGTCAGAGATCTGGCTACAGTGCGCTTAGTGAGTTCAGTTCATAAAGTTCAGTTGTTTCGTTTAAGTTAGTAATTTACTGTTAACTTAAAAGGGTTATCATGAGGGCAATCCTGCTTAGTGTCTTATTTTGCACCTTCGTAGTTTGTCAGCAGGTATTCTAATTTATTTAGCTTCCTCAGTTTTTGCAGAAATGCTTTTATTTAATTCAATTTACGGTCATAATTAAGACAGTTTATAAATACATTTTATTACACATTTATTTATGTACGTATGTATTTATATTCATTAGTTCAGAGTTTTTGATTCATCATTCTGTAAATATTTCTAATAACAATATCACTATTGCTTAAATAAAGGACTAATTAATCACAACAATTTATAATTAATAATGTAGCATCTTTAATAACAGAATTACGCTGAAACATATGCCCATAAGGATGTCCAAAGCTGTCTCGACGATAATAAACTTGACATTAGTGTTTTAGGTAACGACAAATGATCTAATTAATTTAATGTACACCCATAAGTGTTCAATTATTAACATTTATAATTCTTGCAGGCCTTTCTAAGATTAGTGACCTAACTGAACATTCATTTGATAATCTTAAATCTCTAGCTGAAGATAAAAAAAACTGCTTTGTAGCCTGTCTGCTTCAAAAACAGGGAATCGTACGTATTATTATAATTCAAAGATTTAAATAAGTTCTAATGATAAATACATATTTTATATTTTATAATATAAGAGATTTTCTTTTACATAGGTCCTATATTTTTAAAATTAAAAATAAAGTGAGAAAACGTAAATTTAATTATAATCCATTGAATATTTTGACTGTCGTTTTCCTACCTGTAGGCAAAAAAGCGTCTTTTCCCCACACCTGCACCGAAAGTACCACTTTTCCTCCCGGGAATCTGGAGAGAAATTTTGTATTTTACGTGCTATTGTGAGAAAAAATAGTATACGCACCATGGAAGGTAAAATGGCGATCCCATAGCACGTGTTTGTCACCTCTATGGACTTGCCAATTATTTATCTCCCTAGATGCGTAATATACTATTAAAAAATAGTATATTGTTTATCAAGGACGGAAAGTAGACCATTACCACGAGTACGCATTGCCGAGGCAAGGGCTGCAACTAGTACGAGCGTCAATCGGCTTCCGCCCATATTGCACACGCTATTTTTTGTCCTTCTTGCACCTAAAGTATGCTTTTCATACATATAAAGCGGGCGGAAAACGAAAATCTCGGGTGAAAAGTGCAGTGCAGTACTTTTAGCCCTAGAGCAAAAAGTAAGTATTTTCAGCCCTAGGGCGGCAAAGTAACGCACATTTGGTCCGCTTTATATACCTATGCAAAATTCATCCTTTTGGTACAGGTAGGATAAAAAATAGCGTGTGTACCACAGACGGAAGGCGATCAAAGCTCGTGCTGGGTGCAGCCTGTCTTGGCACCCTTTGGCATCCCTCGGATCGCCTCGGACTGCTCGGGTAGCCTCAACTCGGCCTGCAATGCGCAATCGCGGTAATCGCCTACTTTGAGTTTATAGTTTTGCCCTGATGGTGCGAAAATTACGTTTACAGAAAATCTAGATTCACACGACCTTAACTTAAATTGTTACAGCTTTAAACTAATAAATATAAAACGAGATGTGATTCATCTAATTAAGGTTTATTTTATTGTGTGTATTGAATAGATAAATCAAGATGGAAAAGTCTCAGACACACTATTGAAAATTTATAATCCAAAGTCAACACTTCACCGCTGCAAAGGTAATACAATATATACTGTAATACAATATGTACAGTGAAACCGTGTTATATCGTCGCGCACTGGGCTGCAAAAGTGTGAAATTCTTGAACAGGGCTAATAGAGCAAAGTGGGTGGAGTCCGTGTAAGGGTAATTTGCATCACACGGCGATATAACGCGGACAATATATCGTGCTTCCACAGTATGATAAATAATATAAGAAAGGATAAAATAATAAGAGATACATAATATTCGTACTATTTAATTGAATTAAAACCTATTTTATATCTTCCCTAAAATAGTACATTGTGCAACTAGGGAAGAAAATGAGATATTTCCAACGAGGGTGAGGTATTCAGCAAGAGTTGAACTCGAGAGCGCCGAAGGCATCCGAGACAAAGACGAGTGCTGAAAATACCTCACCCGAGTCTGAAATAGCTATTCTTCCTGTGTTACGCACCGTATTTTTTCAGCAAAGGCATGATAGGGCCTTTTTTATGCATGAAAGTTGGGTAGATGATCGTGCATTTCAAGTCATACACAATGCAGTTGAAAATTGTTGTATTTTTCATTTTCACTTTTAATCGTACAGTTCAAATATTTTCACCGTTTCTTATTTCGATTGTAATCGAAACACGCGCATGCGCAGTTACGCACTTGTGACTAGCAGCAAAGTTCACACGTACGCGCATGAACAAAGGTTAAACCTAAAAAAATGGGTCAATGGTGAGAAAAAAGTTATTTTCCCCGCTAAATGAATATCTGATTTCACACTTTTTACAAACACGCTCGAAATGCGCGATTCTCTACGCTACTTTTCGGCATAAAAAAGGCCTATTTCATGTCTGTGTTGAAAAAAAAATTAACGCTTATCGTGTATGTCTTGTTATTCCAATATTCTATTTTATTGTAATTAAAATAATGAATTATATTTTCTTAATTTTTATAGATGAAAAAGATTTCTGTAAACTTGGAGGGTGCCTGTCCAAAGTATACAATGTATAAAATTGTTTCAAGATATTCAGTTGCATTTAAATACGAAAAAAACATCTTATTTGAACAATAATAAAAAAAATATTTTTCAAGTCAAATAATCGAAATAAACATTGTTTTCGACATTCAGAATTTATTTATTCGAACCTCAATATCATTTAATGATGTGTCCTATACAGAAGAAACAATTTTTCGAATTAACACAATTCTATAATCAATCATTTACATCTGTGGATTTCCGGAAGAACAATTTAAATCCATGTTTCTGAAAATTGAGTTTCTAATGATTTTTATAACCTTACATAGTATATTTTTAGATAAAAATAAAGAAAAGTTAGGAAGTGTAAAAATAAGTGACTATATCTACTATTTATGAATTTTTAAATATTAGTTTAAAAGGAAATTAAAAACTTTAAACCGATACCTCAAAAACATTAAAGTGGACTTAAGTTGTTTTTCCGGGGACCCACAGATATACATTCTACACTTTTATTTACGAAACAGTGCAGAAAAGTAAAAATCAGACAAAGCCAACAATGAAATTCAATTTCACCTCCAGCTTTATCCTCAATTAATAAGTTTTATCCGTGGAAGATAGAGACTGAAGAAGAATAAGAAGAAGGGCCAAGTCGAAAATAAAGTCGCCACTTCGCCAAGGCGCGTCTCCGCGATTGTATGCAAATTCTGTCTTAATGCTCGGCTATGCCGGTAAGAGGCTACATAATATTCGTCGTGGTACGGACGATCGGCTTCGCGCGATAAGTAATTGCAGCTCGACGGGCAAATCCAATTATCGTCGTATCATCGCAATAAGAAGAGCTGATGTGTCCAAGAGTATTCTTTATTATGTGATAAGAGGCAAGTGTATAGATGAAGTAAGGATTCGTTTTTGGAATTGTTTATTAACAAACAATTTCAAATAGTTGAAAAACTTTCTTCTCTGTAATCTCTGTTCATATGTTTTGCTATTTATTATAGTTGGGCCGCAGTCTACATTCTTACAATGAATGTTCTTTTTACCAGGGTGAAGTTCTGCCAATTTTATTATTGATAATAAAAACAATTAAAATCTTATACACTTTTACAGTTTTTACATTTACACTTTTACAAAATGACTTATTTAAATTCTGGGTACATTTTCCTCTTTAAAATAATTGATTTTTAATTCAAATAAAATTTTTTAAATTTATGCTACAATTAAAGTTAAAAACGTCTGACTTAATTTTTAAAATTATTAAAGTATTATGAAAAAAAAATTTGTTCATACAATAAATTTAGTATTGTGGTTTAAATATTATAGAACAATTACTACTTAACATTAATCATTGATGACAACTAATTTTGACACTTTAATAAGTATACAAACAATGCATATTTTTTTATCAATACTTTTTATCAATCAAAGAATATAATCCTAATATTTTGGCTTCAAACACGAATACATTTCAATAAAATTAAACCAAATTGAAGATATACAAATTAGCTATAACGCAGAATCACTCATGTCCAGAAATAAATATGAAAAACATCTCTAACATTATCAGTTATTCACACTGACATCATAACTAGACCTATATCAAAAAAAAGCAAGAAGACATCACTGAAGCGTTAATAGAAGCAGTATCGTTATCACTAGTTTTTCTCCTCGAAGTCGCGACAGTGTGCTGATCGAGACCATTCGAGAGCCTCGATCGAACACCAGACGGCACGCCAAAAAAGTCGGGTGCCATCTAACGCTTTTCCTTTCCCAGAAAAGCGCCACGTGCAATCGACTTTTTTTTCTCGAATCGTGCGTATCCAACAGTCGCAGCGGCACTAATGCGTGAGCGCATTGTATAAGCCGAAGAACATAAATTTCGAAGTTGTATATGAGTAGCAGCGTTTATGATGGACGCCTTAATTAAAATTTAATTCTGCAAAATCGTAAAGTTTATACGGGCGGAATTTTTTCCCCGAGCGAAATGACTTTATTATACGATCTTTGCGTTTGTGCGGCCGATGCGACCGCAGACATTATTGTCATTTTTTATTCTGATTCGGATTTGATTTATCAGTCGTAATTAATTACGGTGGTGGTGTTGTAAACTTAATTATTTTGTTATTTTGATAGTTTGATTTATTGATATTTCGTGGTTATGATTTTATTATGTTGTGATGAATAAAGAATTAATTTGAAATTTGCTTCTTTCACCACAAATTTATATTGAATACTTGAATATAACTAATACTTAACATTAAAATGCAAATGTTATTACCGGCGTCAAAATAATTTTCTATATAATTGTATTTTCTGCTTGCATTTTTATTACTTTTCAGTCTTTTGAGTATTCGAAGAGAAAAAGCAATACTCGTCCATTTAAGGTGATGCTAAACCCCCTGTCACCGTCAAATACGGGGAACCACTTATTTTATTAAATTTTCAATTTTGAGAAAATATCTCTAAGGAAAGTTGCTGTTTTTGATTAGGACAATAGAGTTTCATAAAGATATTTTCTAAAAATTGAAAATTAAATGAGAAAAGTGATATTCTCGTATTTGTCGGTGACAGGTGGCTTTAGAATCACCTTAACTTTTTTGAATTAAAGATTTAGCACTTGGTTATTAATTTTTAACGTTAACATTAAATAGCTTTTTCATTCTTTTCTAATATATACATTTTTCTTCATGCATTGGGCTTTCTGATAGTCTTTAGAATATACATCTACTTTTTTGTCGAAAATATAAGAGTACCTAACCAATTATTTAAAAAAAATTTAACCTTCCCTAAAATTTTGCAAATGTTAATAAAAAGTTAAAATGTTAATGACATTAGTTAAAATACATTTTCATTTTAAACTATAATATTATATATTTATTGATTTCGCAAAACATGCTTCGACAACTGTGTAAAATAGATCTGTCTCTGAATATGAATATAAATCATTCTCACAGCGTATCGCATATTACGTATCCTCTAACCGAAATCCGCACACGCAAACATCCATTATCTTTTGGCACTCGTCAAAAATTCCTTCCCACCCTTGTACCCCTCAACTAAACAAACATCAAAGACTACAAAAACTAACACCTTGCCCCCACAAAACAAAAAACTAAACCACCACCTCCGAAAGTCAAGTGCACTCGAGAAACAACGTCTTATACCTCTCGTCCTCGAAAGAAAACGAACAGCTAGGTTTGAAGCAGGCGAGAAGACGAAGAAATTAATCAATGGAATTCGAATCATCGTAAATTGGCGTGGAGCGACAGTCGTCGAGATGCGGCCCGCAGCCGTCGAACTGCGCCGCGTTGTCAGTTCTCGCGGGCATAAAAATGTCAGTAGAGCGCGTTCGCTCGCGTGCTTTTTCCCTCCCTCGAGTGCACGCGCATCTTGTCTGCTGTTCGTTGTGACGTGTGCGTTATGAGCTCTTGAGAGCGAATAATAAACGGGGTTGAGTTCAGCAGGTCCATGGACCTGTGCCGATTTTATTCAAATTGGGGATAAAATAAGTGTTGTTTAAATATACTAATATTAAATATTTAAGAAGCTTTGCCAATTTTTAGTAGATAATCAAAATTTTGTTGATTTTTTATTGTAAATATCATATTTATATATACTTCTACGGAAATGAATCATTATTTTTGTATTTTGATACATAATCATTTATAAAATAATGACTTGCAAAATGAATACAATCTTATTATAATATATAATTCCCATTTCGCTTAATTATAGCGTTTTCAAAGTTTAAAGCATTATTATACGTTGGATGAAAGTTTTTGTTAGATCATAATAAAATTTTGAGAAAGCTTTTATAATCGTAGTGAAAAACGAAATTCATTGATGGTAACTACGTAAAACTGTTAGAAATATTATAGCATATTTAATGCAATACATTGAGTTATTGTAACTCTAGTTTTATATTAAAAAAGGTTATAGTGACAACGATTCATTTTTACAGTTTAAATATGTTACTCGCTATGTCTAAAGCACGGAATATTTTAAAACCATATTATAACAAAACAAAATACCGATTTTGGCTAATAACTTGGATATATTTTATAAAAATATCCAAAAATCATAATAAACTAATTTTTTAGATACAAAAACAATATTAATATTTTATCCTTCCAGAATAAAAACTAAAGATTTTATAAGAAATCTATTAAGATTTACCTTAAATATAAGAGTATATTTCAACCGCAATTTCATTTTTTCATTCTTAGCAACACATTCCTTTTCATGATTTTAAATAGCACTCTCCATAAGGCTATTGTACACAATTATTCATCTCAAAATACATTACTTAAAGTCTTAGTCGCTATTAAGTTCAATATCTTTGCATAAATAGTACTAATTAAAACCGCGCATCAATCATACTTTTCTCTCATTTACTCTCGCGAAAATCGCGATAAAAGAGCAAATTTATCAATATCACGCGTTCTACCTCACCTACAAGAATCAGATAATTTTTACAAATACCCACTCTCAAAATCAGAAAACGCAATAACTCACGACATTATCAACTCATTAAAACGATTACACAAGCAGCAGTCCATTAATTAAGATTTACACTGGTACCACCGCCAACTCTTTCCTTACACTCCACTTTTTTTCACGTACAATAATAATGCACACAGCCGCGTAGCGCCACGCATACGCAAATCTCGCTCTCCCATACATAATAATCACCAACTTAATAACCGATTTGATACACGTACAAACAGACCATAAATCTGCCCACAAAAACTATAATAAAACACTGCGCGAGCAGCGCCAGCTCGCGTGCTTTCTCGAATTTCGAAATACGCGTCCGATAATTCGCGTCGGCGCGAGGCCCATTAAAACGGCTCGCCAGAGAAACGCAGGAATATAGGAAGTGACTCGTGGAAAATGAGTTGTCGTACATACCGATAACCCCGGCGAAAGAATTCGCTCTCGCGCGCGTGTGCGCGAGATATATACGCACTCCGCCGCGGCAAACGAGACGACGGGGCTCGGAAAACGACGAGGAGACGCGAGAGGCCGTGAATTATTGAAATGTCCGCGCGTGCGAAACGTCGCCGGGGATTATATTGTGAAAGCCACGCGGCCCGTGACTTACTCTCCCCCGATATACATACGTCTATGAATGCATAATGCATATATAGGTGGACAGTCGAGCTCCGCTCGCAGATAGAAATAAACACTCGTGGATATGTGTGCATTATGTTTATGCATATGCGCGTGCGTAAAAGCGCGGGATATAACGCGCGCGCGCAGAGCTGATCTCGTTATACGCCGGGCGATCGGCTGAATTTTAACGATCCCGGCGCGCATGAATACATCGAGCGCGGATTTATCGGCCTTTAATAAAGTGCTGCCCCTTTGTGAGAGCGGGATTCGGGGGGAAAGGAGAAAAAAATCGAATGATCGAATTGAGAGCACGCGCGAGCTCTCAGTGGGATTCGATGTTCGATCGAATTGAATTATGGGGTATTTTGAGAGGTGGGTGGGTGCATGGCTACTTCTTTCTATTAGAGCCTGTGGGAATGTTAATTCTCTTATCGCGGGTAGCTGGAGGTTCGATAATTCGAGTTTGTCGATTTTGAGACTGGATTAGAATGAGAGCTCGTAAAGTGCGTGTCTTTCAGCGTGTGCATTGAGAGAGTCGTTGTGGCGTTCGTTATTGTAATTGTATAATGTATGGGAGAAATGAGTATAAGTGGAAAAATTTGAATCAAAGGGAAATTTGTATGTTAATCGAAGTATTATTCTTAATGATGATGCAGAAAATTGTAGAGTAAGTAACGGCTATGCAATGATTTTTTTTTAGATATCCAATGATACGTAAATGAGAATATTCATATTTCAAGCAAAGTAGGTTTAGTTTTATCGCTTAGAATAAAATTAATAATTGCTAGTTTTTAATAATTTCATTTAACAAAAGCGAAGAATATTCAAATGTTGCTATAATTTTCTAATGTCACACCTACAGTGTGATTTCAAAACCAGTCGGATATCTGAAAACACCTCTATGAAAATAAGCAATAAAATATTTAATAAAATTTAAACTTTTTATTGGTAAACACGCTCTATAAATTTGTACTTTAATTTTGAAACTGATATTAATTTCTAAAACTAAGTATAATTGAAATAAAATACTATTGAATTAGAGTAATTTAAGGTAAAAGTGTTACTATTAATTGCATAATATTGACTTCTATCGGATTCAATTTACCGATTATTTAAACCATTGAATAACTGAGGGATGTTAAATAATTAACCTAATTCTTATTTTAAAACATATAAAGGAAAGAAGTATAGCATCTTAAAAAAACTAAAATCCATTTTTAAAACGTCATATTGAGATTTTAACTTTTAAATTGACATTTAACCATCATTTTTCAAAATGTCATATGCTCGAGATTAAAACTCGGGACCTTTGAGTTGAAAATCCGTGCTGCAAACTACTCAGCTAGTGTGACTCCATCATCATCAATTATTAATTTTATATTGTTCATGGGAGAATTCTATATTATTTACAATCATAAAATTGAGCATTAGAAATGATAACTAGTAATACAAATAAGTATATAATCAGAAATAGAGTAAAATACTTAGTTGTTGAAATGTTCGTGGAACTATTTTCATTTTTTATGTGAATCGTTTTATTAAGGTCTGAAACAAAGTTTCTGACATGCATAAAATAGGACTGATCAGTAATAAGGTTAAAAACAGCCTAAAAGTAAGTAATGATTTTTGTAGCCCTATCTTGACGTTTTATCTCGCTCAATTTTGTGGAAGTGAATGAGCAGCCTTAGCCATTATGTACACAATTTTTTTCATCAATATTTTTATGGGTAACTAAATTGAGACTCAAAAAGAAAATAAAATAATCGATTTTATTCTTACATTGTAGATCTAAATATTTTCTTGATTTTTTTTTCTAAGCGAGCAATCACGGGGAACATTAATTTAGTTGTCTTAATACAGTTTAAGCAAAGGTTAGAATGTACAGATTTTAGCATTTAAGCCTCAAAATGCGCAAAACGTGGGAACTGTGAATATCTGAACGAACTTCTTTCCACGAACTTTCCAAACTTCACCTACATGCTGTTGCTTATTGAGTTTTCGATGCCATAAAAACAATCTAAAAATTATGAATAAAAAAATAATTAGAAGTTTGGCTGATTAGGAATACTTAATTTAAAAAACTAACTGATTGGATATTCCATCTGCTAAATCTGCGAAAAAAAAAGACAATAGACGCGTATAAGATGTAGAATGTAACGAGTAGCTAGAAAAATAAACCACCCAAGACCTTTGATAAAATCCAATTCAACGACCTGTTCTCAATGACAGAGCTCATAGAACGAATCCGTAGAATCAAATCCGTACCACGCCGGAGCAAGTACCATCCTCTCTGTACCTCTCGCTCGCCTCACCTCACTCCCGCCAGCTACAAATATGGTCAGGGTGGATTTCCTCTCCACGCGCGCGTCCACTTTCTTATATACGCGCCTGCGCGGGGCTCTTCCCATTACCAGGCCTCACCCACGCGGCCGGCATTATGCGAGCTGTATGCACGCTCGCGAGCGCGGCGCTAAAAATGTGTCGTGCGAACGCACGTGCTGCAGACGAGAGCCGAGCGCGCGAGAAAAATCGCGGGCGGGGGAGTATGGTACTATAGTGCCAGTCGAGGAGTGTGTGTGGATAAAGGATCGCGTCACATGCAGAGGACGCGACGACGCGATGCTTTCCGATTAAAAACACACTCAAAACATGTTACTTTTGACGTTAGTTGATTCTCATTTTCTAACAGTTGTGAGTTATTCCTTTATCTTTGAATTAGCTGTAAAATCTTTTATAGAAAGGTAAAGGTTTTGATATCAAGAAATCATCCCTGATATTTTAATATGGACACCTCGAACGGCGCAGTTGATATTTCTAGGCAACTTATTTTGCGGTTATTAAGGTAGATGTACCAGTGACTGGCCACTGCCCAGTACCTGGCCACTAAAGGCTACTTTATTTTTTAACAAACTTTATAGATGAAATTAGTAATGGATATCTACTAATTACTGTTATTTAACTATTTAGTTTCTTGTATAAAAGATTTCGTTACGTAGTCTTGTATTCTAGGCATTACAAGAATTATCTGAAATATCGTAGTTACCTGCACCATGAATCTGAACAGGTTTCTTACGCTAAGGCTAAGAAAAGTGGCATACTTGTTAAGACGATATTATGTTAATAAAAGGTATTTCTGCATAAGTAAATATGATTATAGAATCTTAAGAACATTTACGTTAGATATTGAAAGCAAAATTAGATATTTATTTGTTTTCTTCAATAAATATTAACTTGACTGTGTATTGGTACATGAAAATCGCGTTTGCCCGATAAGTGACCGCCTGGCCAGTTATTAGTCAAGTCGCCATCTAACGTGCTTGTTCATTTGTCCTAGTACCTGGCCACATAATATTACATATAGATATTGCAATAATCTCTGGCAAATTCTCCGAATTTCGTTACCTGAATTTGCTGTAAGTATACAATCGTAAGTATACTTAAACTAAAAATAGTAAAATAGTATATTAATAGCAAATTTTTTGTAACACATGTTTCGATTATGCACTTTGTTATAATTATGAAGCGAAACCAAATATGGCTGTTTTGTGCAAATTTAAATTTAACAAGTTTAAATATGTCCAGGCCCTACTAAATAAACATGTGGTATCATTCGTATGATATAGAGGATATCGGAGCCCCGCCCCATCTTTGGCTGTCCGACCTATTTTGTATTTCCAATTATTTGTAAAAACTACAAGTCTGATCGACTGACTTTATTTTGTACAGATCGGTTCATTATACGAGTAAGCACTACACGGCTAAATACCGATTCTTACTATAAAACAACATTGTAAAAAGTTATTAGCAAAAGTTTGGTATGATTACAATTTTGAGGTTAGCTTTCAATGCGTATAAGCACCTTATCGTATTTCCAATTAATCAGAAAAATAACTCATCAGATCAATTTTATCTTGCATTCGAAAGATTTATTATAAAGAGAACGCGGCTCTGCTCTTGATTGTTTCCTGCACTCTATATCTAGGAGATGATGAAGAGCACCCCATCGTATATGTGAGTAGAGTACTCACGGCGGCTGAGCAAAACTATACCACGTGAGAGAGAGAATGCTTGGCGCTATTATGGGCCATTAAAAAGTTGCGACCATACCTAGAAGGGTACAAATTCAAGGCCATCACCGACCAGAGTGTCCTTCAATGGCTACGTAATCTAAAGGACCATACTGGACGACTAGTCCATTGGGCACTTGAAATGCAACAATGGGACTTCGAAGTAATCCATCGAAAGGGCACTCTGCTGAAAATACCTGATGCGTTATCCAGAATGTATGAAGATGGAGCAGAAATAGCTGGATTTGAAGAGATACAGGACAAGCGATACTTAACCAGGATGGTAGAAGTACAAAGACACCCACATTGATTCCTAGACTGGCGAATCGAAGATGGCATGTTGTACATATATCGTAGCGACCCCCTATTAGACCCAGTCTGATCTCGACCAGAAGGATAAAGACTTGTCGTACCAGTGGAGTACCGCGAGAGAGTGATGACTGAGAGCCACTCCATTACCTCTGCAGGACACCTGGGATTTGAGAAGACATATGACCGAGTGGCCCGCGAGTACAACTGGCAAGGCATGTACTATGATGTGCGTCACTTCGTACAGTCTTGTCTTAAATGCCAGAAACACAAAGTCTCCCAAACAGGACCCATAGGACTGTTAGGAAAGAGAATTGTAGATCTACCATGGGCCGTAGTGGCAGCAAATCTCATGGAATTTCCACCAAGTAAGAGTCAATTCAAATACTTGGTGGTATTCCAGGATCTCTTCACGCGGTGGATGGAGCTGAAGCCGCTGAGAAAGGCTAATGGGAAGTCGGTGGCTCGTGCCCTAGAGGAGCTTATCTTGCTTCGGTGGGAAACGCCAAACTACGTGCTCACAGATAATGGGAAACAATTCATTAATATCATTTGACCGACACGCTGAAGGAGTATGGAGTGATTCATACGACCACGCCACCGTACCATCCTCAGGCCAATCCAGTAGAGAGAAGCAACCGAACCCTAAAGACCATGACAGCGACCTTCGTGAAGCAAGACCACCGGAATTGGGACGCCCATCTTCATGAGTTCAGGCATGCAGTCAATACTACGATACAAGTGACCACTAAGGTGGTCTTGTTGAAACCCCAGCCTTCTTGAAACCCAAGGCCGCTGAAGAGCTTACGAAGAGAAGTAGAGCCAAAGCGACCCATTGTCAGTAGCGACCCGGAAGAGTGGACAGATCGTGTAAAAAGACTGGATGCCTTACGTGACTTAGTAATTACGCATATCGACTCTGCAAAGGAGAGACAAGCCTATAATCGAGGCAGAAAGGATGCGCAATTCCATATAGGGAACTTAGTAATGAGGGCGACCCATCATTTGTCAAATAAAGACAAGCAGTTCTCTGCTAAGTTAGCTGATCGGTTTGATGGCGCATTTGCCATCAAAGGAGTCAAGTATCCACTAATATGCGTGTTAGAGATGATAGAGGATAGGAGAATACTCGAGGTGCACGTGGCGGAATTAAAAAGATATATCCCCCAAGGGAAAAATCCTGAATTAGCGACCCCTTCCTTACCAGCAACCTTGAAGTTGTTTATGTTTTTTTTGTTGTATTTATTTTATGTTTGTTGAGTAGAGAAAAGATTTTCAAAGCTAGAGGAGTTCGCCGTGGCCGAACGCGCCGAGTGGGCCACCATCCCTACCCAGCCTTCGTAGCCCCACGTCTACGACCGTCGTGCAGCAAGAATGGGAAAAACAAGAGAGTAACCGGGCTTCCAATGCCCTGAGGATGGCGATCCAATCCCGGGAGCCTCCACGGGGGTTGCCCCCAACCTATCCTTCCGCGGTAGAGCCTATGACTCCCGAGGTGGTCGGAACGGGAGTCGACGCTCCGTTGGGGCACGGCCCAACCTGGCAACCAGAAGAGGCTGGGCATAACCAGGAAGTCAGAAAGGGGATGGCGGCTCACGGCCTCGTCCATAACCCGGAGCGACAGGACGCAAACGAGGTAGCGCCACCGGAAGAGGGGACAACGAAGCGGGTTACTTGGACCGATGAGGAGAAGGAAGATAGAGCCATCCGGGAAAGAATGTGAAACCATCTACACCAGCTAACCCACCAGCAAGTAGTCGCAATACCCCCTTCCCTACCTGCGGGGAGTTTAAGAGCTCGCCTGCTGATATCGCCGCCTCGCACAAGAAGTAGACAGCCCGACAGACAGGATCAAGAAGAGGCCTCTCATGATCCACTACATGGCCAGCGTGAGGTTCCGGAGGGTATAAGGACATTTTAAACAAAAGTTATGCTCAATTGAAATTTATAAAAGAAATTATATGGTAAATGGCAAATTGCTAATTTGTTCTATAAATTTCAATTAAGCATAACTTTTGACCAGAATGTACTTAGGAGTACTGCAGTAACGCAAATTAAAGGTCTTTATGTCAGCTTTCATATAAAATTGCGTATAAGTATATAATAATCGACTTATATAATACATGAATGAAACAACTTTTATGTTGCACGGCTCTTAATAGAACTAAAATACCTTGGTCTGCCTGCCCACCCCCTGCGCATTCTGACAGAAATGAAAAAAAAACTATTTCTGAGTATACTACCCCGTGAAATTGATAAAGACATCATATACATGACTGACGTGCAAATTGAAATTTTAATATGCGTCTGCCAAATTCTTGTTATATAAATTTTGAAGGATAAAGTATATAATGACTTATTGTTCAATATATATGCATTCTTCTATTTATATTCATACATAAATAAACTATTTTTCTGTATAAATATCGGTATTTCTTATGTTTTATACAAAATCAATTTTATATTTATAAAACATAACGATAACGTAATGTCGTAAGTAATAGTATTAATCTATTTACTTCTATCGTTAGAATGACTAAAATATAATAAATGGTAGAACATGTTAATATTTAGTATCATATAGGTTTTAAAACCACGAAGTACATAGTTTTTCGACAAAAATGTGTGAAATATCTATAAAAAAGACCTTGAAAAGGTAAAACATTGGGCAAGAATGCTTTTCTATTTTATTAATTTCATTCATGCTTGACATGTTTTCTCTTGATCATATTTTTTTTTAAACCTTGTTCTAAAACTCTTACATCAAATTTATTTCCGCGTTACGTTCTTTGTTTTCATAACCTATCTATCTCCTATTATCTATCTTATAAATTTCAGTCATATATTTTTTAATAAGAAAACGATTTGAATAATTAATCCAGTTAATTGAAAACAAAACTTTTATGAACTTTTGTCTTTTCAATAAAGGTATATATGATTTGAAAATAACAAACTTAATTTAATCTAAAGAAAGTACTTTGGTAGCTGTGCGTTTTCTTCGACTGCTTCAGGGGGTCGAGGAACTCGCTTGCTCTGTGTCATCGAGGGGAAGTGCTCTGACCGTAACTAGTGTGTGTGTGTGCGTGCGTGCGTGCGTGCGTGCGTGTGTGCGTGTGTGTGTGTGTGTATGAAGTGCGTAGGGTAGTGTTGTTGAGCAGGGATTAGGTCACAGTATAGTAGAGGATAGTGTGCGATGCTGCGTAGAGCCTATCTTCAATCTGCGCTTCTTATTTTGAATTAGGTTTTTCTAACGCATATTTTTTCGAGCATCGGACCTGTACTGAGCAGCTGGTACAACTATGCTTACAGGTTCGACGAACTGTTAAATGTGTAACGCACACAAAATGAGGGTTTAAAGCACTTATAAAATTACTTCGAAAATCGCAATTTTAAAAGTATTGGGCTATAACAGGCCATCCAGTTTGTTATAAGGAACAAGTTTTTGTCATGTTCATGGCTATAAAAAGTTTTTGTGCTGTCAAAATTTTTCGGCTACTTCTGAGGAGAATTGCTTGTACGAAAAACATTATATCAAACTACCACCATAAGTAGAGTGCCACGCAAAATAAAATATTTTATCCCTCTACGTAAGAATAATGGCTAGTGGTCCGTTACACCACAGTTTACCGTAACTTGAACTCGTTAGTGTATTCAAAGCGTTACTTGACTACATTAGGCTAAAATAAAATTCATATTTATACTATTAACAGCAATTTTAACGAAATCTCATTACTATCGATAATTGAAATATTAATTTTAAATTTCAATGTTATTATGAAATAAATACATTTTATAAATATGAGTTGCACCTATAGAGACGATTCTGATGTTATTTGCAAAACATAAGCAGTGGTCAAATATTGATTTACCATTCGATATAGATAATGTACGACGCCACTTAGAGGTCATCATCCTACCCAAGTTACCAGAAGGATGTTTTCTCAGTGTAGATTTTAAACGAGCGTTTAACGCGCACATCCTGTCTCGCGAAAAATAATTTGTGGTAGAAGGGGTCGGGTTGAAGAACTTCTATATATATATTTTATTCTATCTATATATATACATATATATATATATATATATATATATATATATATATATATATATATATATATATATATATATACCTGTCTCATCCGTTGGACTTGCCGACGTTTCAGATGTGCAACGCTTCCAATTGCAAGAGATGTTGGATCGAGAATTGTCAAAGGGCAAAGTGCCTTTACGTCGCACCAATCTAATCAAACATAAAATTGATATTGGCTCTGCGCGACCTATAAAGCAAAGATACTATCCAGTATCCAAGAAATTTGAAGAACAGATGCATGCACAAATGCATAAGATGCTGGAAGCAGGGGTCATTCGAAGATCCAATAGCGAAAGCTCGAGCCCAGTGATATTGGTTGGTAAGACAAACGGCTCTTACCGCTTTTGAGTCTACTATTGGAAGATAAATGGAGTTACTAGGGTGCCTGCGGATCCGCTTCCTTACACGGATTCTATTCTGCGAAAGCTGCAGAAAGCATATTATACCTCCAGTATTGATCTACGCAGTGCATATCATAAAGTGCCGTTAGATGAAGAATCACGACACTTGACTGCATTTACGGTGCCAGCCCTTGGCCTACTTGAGTTTTATTCTCTCCCATATGTCGCATACGGCAGGCCCGCAACGTTCTAAGAATTAAGTGACAAAATTATCGGCCTTGAACTTGAGCCGCACGCCTATTCGTTTATAGAAGATATAAGTGTAGCAACAAAAATATTTGAAGAGAACTTAATATGGCTTAAGTATGTTCTCCGTAGAAGTATTGAGGCGGATTTTACCATTAATTTTGAGAAGAGCGAGTTTTGACGCAGTGAAGTTAGATTTTTAGGGGTTCTCATGAACCGAGACGGATTTTGGCCGGACACAGGGGAGATCGCCCCAGTATTGGAGATTTCTGCTCCGAAAAATCTTAAACAGCTTCGACGATTCCTAGGAATGGCATCATGGTACAGGAAATTTTCGAATGATTTCACCACGATTCTCTCTCCCTCTCTCTCTCTCTCCCTCTCTCCCTCTCTCCCTCTCTCCCTCTCTCCCTCTCTCCCTCTCTCTCTCTCTCTCTCTCTAAGTAATGACTGATAATGTGATAACAAATTTTAACAAAATGTACATACAGCTGTACATTTTTATCATTAGTGATAAATAAAGAGAATATCTATCTATCTCTCTCTTTCCTAACTGCTCGAGTCATATTTATGTTTCAATCAGAATATACGCATTTATTATATTGAAAGTCCAGTGTTATCCTTGACTTCACCCTCCTTCCACGTTATCCATGCTCTAATATTATATTGATATATCGCAGGTCTTTATAAGGTAAAAACTCCGATATAACGAGGTAATGCACCTCGTGACTAA
Source organism: Gastracanthus pulcherrimus (assembly GCA_949152435.1). Classification (NCBI taxonomy): domain Eukaryota; kingdom Metazoa; phylum Arthropoda; class Insecta; order Hymenoptera; family Pteromalidae; genus Gastracanthus; species Gastracanthus pulcherrimus. The sequence continues at coordinate 208,949,061 of OX424572.1, read as the reverse complement.
ATATAGATACCTATAACTTATACTGCAATATCTGCATACCTGCAATATCTATAAAGCTTGAACCTCGCGGGATAACCTAAGCCTACGTACTTAAGATTATATAGAAATCATACTTTGTAATGCACTTTGCCACTACTATCTAGTAGCACATCGCTATACTAAAAACAATAACATATGTATATATATATGTTACCTCGAGACTATAATATAGTATCGTACAGCATATGTTATAATAATAGCTACTCTTGAACCTCGTGGACTAACTTAACTCTACGTATATCAAAGTAGTATAAACAATATATGCTTAGCTACATATGAAATCATACAAGGGTTCGAAATTACATAGACTTATATATATATATATATACGACTCTCTTTGAAACCTTGTCTATTGTGCGCTAGCATTGGACAAAATAAAAGACGCGTTTTAAAGCTTAGCTTTACTCTTATTGTTAATAGTCATTTGGACATCACAGAAACATCAATCGATAAATAAACAAAATATTACCAAGCAACGAAAACAAATTTTCAAATATGCTTAAAAAATGCTGTGATTTGAATCGGCAACTGACGTTACTAAAATTGATCTTGAAAGATGACACTGTGTTGTATTATTTATATTTTGTAAATGTGGAGTCATTAAAATAAGACAATACGCTCACGATTAAGTTTTAAAAATAAAAATACAAACATATTTATTCTAAATAATAAAATTTCGAATGCCAAAGTGACCCTGCCTGCCAAGATTGCCCCACTCTCCCCTAATTATACATTAATACAGTTAAATGAAAATAAATCGAGATTTTTATTCACTGTTTTGCTTTTCTTCTGATTACACTATTTCAAAGAACGATTTTAAAACTGTAAAAAGAGACCTATCTTGATATTCTCTGATAGCCTAAGCATAAGAAAAAATGAAACTGAAAAAGATGATAAAAAGGTATGTATTATTATGCCTCTCTTAAAATATGAGATATTAGAACATATAAGTGTAGGTTAAATATCGAGCTCTACTGTTTATGTTATCCTAGTACTCTCCTACTATAGAAAGCCTACTTGTTTTCATATCATATTTGTATTCTGTATGTACTTACTTTGCTGGATCGGTTGTAGCAGCTTTCTCTCTGGATCTAAGCGAAATTTGGAATTGATGGATAATTGCGCATAAGAATAATTACACTTGCGTTTAGTTTCATGAATAAAACATGTATATTTATTATATTCTTTGCTTGAGTTTATTTACAATGCGTGAGTTTATTTACAGAATTTAATTAACCATCACCATGCAGAAAGAATTTTAAAAATAGAACGTAGTTTAAGACGATAAAAAAAAGTAAATTTTTAAGAATGGTTTTTTTAAATTGTCAACCGATTATATTTCTGCTTGTTAAAAAAAATCCCTTTAGATAGTTTTTATAGGCTTTTCTTCAACTTTAATTTGCTTTTTTGACTATTAAAATCGGTTGAATGGTTACGAAGTTATGATGTAAGACATAAAAATATGCAAATGGGAAATAACGGTGCATTTGTGATGGGGTAATATCGAGCAGGTAAAAATATATAATAAAAGTTCAATTTGGAAACAAAAAGCATTTTTTTACATCAATATATTAAATAGCAATAGGTAAACGTATACAAAAATAAGATGACCTATTGTAGCTATTAAAAATATATGTAAACTATTAAGCAGCGTCAAAGGCAAATTTGTTGTCATTAAAATCGTTTGAAAAACGATAAAAAAAACTGATGTTATTGTTTCTGCTTTCTATGCGTAATAAAAATTATAGAAATTTATTTAGATAGTAATTTCTATAAGTTATAACGGATAATAATAACTAAAAATTAATAATGTGCTTTATGTGCCATCTTAGTAATAATAACGTACCGTCTTGTTATACCCCAATTGGGTGTTCCACTATACCCCAATGATTTTGGACATCCAAATTTTTTACATATTCGAATAGTAATTTTTAAGTACTGTTATATTATATTCATTTCAGCAGTAACGTAGGAGAATATTCTTTGCATAGCAAAGAACTGAAAGAAATCTTTTCTTATTGAATTGCATCATGCTTACATTATTTCGAGCACATTTTACTTTAGTGCAGCGTTATACCCCAGTCTCCCCTAGGTACTTTTGGAGATTCAGTACAAAACTGTTTATGATCTAAACGGGAGCAATTTTATTTTAAATGTATCTAAACTTACGCAAGTTCAATCTTCTATTTTTGTTCTTTTTGAAACGTGATACGAGTGAATAATAGTATATTATGCAACAAGTGCGTAAAATGCGATTCGCACGAGTAGCAGACGAGTGCCGCGCGGTTGCAAGAGGACGTAATTCATACGTACGAGTTTATACATACGATATTTTTTGATACAGTATACGTAAAAAATTGATTATATGCCCGATTCGAGGGCGTGAAATGAAATTATATGTAATCACAAAAAATTGATTGTCTTCGCCGGTCCTTCTGTTGTGCGATCACACCGGAGTGTGAAATTCTATGCTTGAGTTACAAAAACATGATTTTTATATGAATACGTAAAATAGCATTTTATACACTAAAATAAGTGCATAAAATATTATTTTACGAACACTGTGTCAAAAAAGTTTTGAGCACCTAGAATCATTATCACGCGACGCCATGTTATATTATATCAAAGGAAAAAAGTCTTTCATCTCTACAGAGTAGTACTGACCATTAGATAAAAGGATAAATCTTTGTATATGTTTAATTTTTCGTAAGGATCTTAATAAAAATAAATTTTTTAAGCAATTTGACTGCATTGTCCCCTTAAATAAATGCTTTCTCTGTTAGAGTAAATTAACTCATTGAATAGAAGTGCCCATTCGATCAAACTGTGGATGCTAGGCTTGATATTTCGTTCTGTATAATGAAACACCTCTCAAAATCTTATCAAAATCTGAGTTCCACAGAGTTGATGGTCTCCTTGTTAGTATACAGTTTTCTTTACCTTTAATTCTGTTACTTTGTATAACAATTTCTTATAACATTCGTATATAGAAATACGTCATTTCTACATATAGTTTCTTTTTACTTTTAATTCTAATACTTTATATAACAATTTCTTATAACATTCATATATAAAAATACATAATATTTTTACTTATACTTTAAGTAATCTTAAATATTCGGTATCTTCTTCCAGCCATTTCATATTACTATTTGAAAAAGATTATAGGCTATCTTTAGGGATATGCTCTCTATATGCAAGATTTAAACCATATTTTAAATCCAGATCACTTCTATCCGTAATACCTTGATGTTTATATTTTACTCCACTCTTTAAGCGAATCAATAAATCTAATAATAATAAATTGCCATGATTATAAATTAAAGATCCATTTACTACATTATTTGCAGTAGGTGCATCATTTTCTATATATATATTAGGTATCTCTAATAATTCTGTATATAAACATTCGACATTTAATAATTTTATATATTTGGAAGTATTATCATCTAACATACTTAGTGGTTGATCTTGATCAAGATCTTTTTCATTTTTGCTAAACCACTCAGTTATTTGATTCACCGGATTTATATACTTAAATACTATTAAACTGGTACTCATTATATTAAAAATATTATTTATAAACGAAGATTTCATATTACTATAACATCCACTTGTTAGAAATGAACTTTTTTCAGTATCTCTATTTGAGTCATGTTCATCTATACTACGACGACTCCTGTTATGATTTTCACTATGATTGTGGGACGTAATATAAGATTCAATCTCAATTCCTATATCTTTTAATTTTTGTTGATTATATATATTAGACATGGTATCGTCTAACGTGTAAAACTTTTTCAAATTTTCGTTGCATAAAGTAGTTCCTCGTAAGGCACTACCATATCCTTCTAACTCAAGATCTACTGGTTGGCTTTTAAATTTTGCTAATGCACTGAAATTACCTACGGAAAGTTGTATTTTCCACATAGCATAAGGGCTAAGTAGAGGTTCATTATCTTTTAATTTATCGAATATTACATTTCTTGTTGCTACATCTCCTCGATTGTCTTTTCCAATACGATATATTACAGTTTGATTATCAGTTGTAATAATATAAAATTTATTATCACATCTATAATAAGAATTTCCTAAATGTATCATAGTTACTTCAAAATCTTCTATTACCTCATCTAATTCAAGCTGAACTGATTTATTTTCTGATGTAAAGCGAATTCCTATTTCACTGAACTTTATTGCATTTTTATTGATACCTTCCGTTATATCAGATTTTATTGTTATCTCTTCTCCTCCTAGCAGTTTTGATATTGCATGCTTATTTTTATTATGCTTCCACACAAAGAATGGTATCGTATGTCTACTTCTACTATTAAATCTAGCATGAAACCTATCTATGTCGTATTTATTAATTATTGCAGTAAATTTAGACTTCTTTTCCTGTATATCTTCTAAATTTTGTACAACTTGCGATACTAAACTTGTAATATTATCCGACTGAGTAAAAAAAGATAGAAAATTTAATTCTGATAAATAATAATCAGCAAATGGAAACACAGATTGTCTAAATGTATTCATAGCTATTTCATAATTTTCTAATACAATGTTAGATTGTATAACTAGTTTTAAATTATAAATAGCATCATTTAATTCATTGTTATTCACGTCAATCCCCATGGGTTTATGAGAATTAATATTTCCGAGATAAGTAGCTAGTTCTGCCTTATCATGGTAGTCTTCTATACGATTATATAAATCAATCATTGTAGACATTCCTTCCCCTAACTTTTCGACAGAATGTACTAACTTTTCTTGTACGTCAAATCCTTTAGTCATTTCTTGCATATGAAGTTTAAGATCTTTTAAAGTACTTTGTATTTTCCATTTATGTATATCAAGAACAAAATGAGATTCACCTTGTAAATTAATGTTCATTTTAGGCATTATGATTTTATAAATATCTTTTTCATACTGTACCAATTTCGATATTTTGTCATCCGCTTGTTTTATAGCGTGACCTAAATTATCAATTTTAGCCTTATCATTTCTAATTTTATCATAAAGCTGAATTGACATTTCAGTTGTACTCAAAATATGTTGAATATGATCTATAATTTTTAATTGTTTTTCAATATTTGTATTTGTACTAGTTGTAATATTTATCTTAGTATCAGCTTTTAGTTTCTCTAATACCTCTTTTTTATTTTCTATTAATTTTGTCACTTCTTTTTGCTTGGTGTATATTTCATCTACAGATTTAATTATATTATCAGGTTGTAAGTCAAAAGGAGGAATTTTTGCAATATCTTTATGGGTATTGGATATTTTTCTTTTTATATCTTCTAAATTATTACTTGGTTCACCTGTAAATTTTTCTAATTCTTGTTCTGCATCATGTAACTTTTTTTGGAAAAGTTGCTGCTTATTTTTCAGATGATCTGCTATTTTTGTTACAGAATATTTTACTGCACTAGGTAATACGATTTCAGCTACACTTTCTGCATTTATGTCACTCAACGCTGTTGATCCGATAATCGCAGCTCCTCCACTTATAACTGCACTAGCTACTGCTCCCACAGGACCCAAGAAAATTAAAAACTGACTGGCTATTGTTACAGCACCTAATAAAGTTCTTAACGCTAATGCATCTCCTAATTTCTGTTGGTTTTTTATTAATTTTCTTTTTTCTTCTTTGCTTGCATTTTGCAGAGAAATCGTTTCATTGATTAACGATTCTAAATGATCGTCTATTTGATTTAAAATATTATCTATTTCTGGTTTAATTTGTGTTTTAATATAGTTTCCTGCTATTTCTGCTTTACTTCTTATTACCTCTTGATATTTTTTTTTATAATTAGCTGCTGATACTACGTTACTTAAATCTTTGAATTTTTGTATGCCTTGTATTGCTATCTCTAAGTATTCCTTAAGGTTTGGGGCTAAAAAATTTTGCACATTATCATTAATGATATTGATCCTGCTTAAAGTTGCCGCTAATAAGTAATCAAATACTTTTGAATATTCTTTTTTAGATTCTTCATTATTATAAAGTTTATTTTTATATTGTTTAATCCTGTGAAATAACGATTTATAAAAAGGTAAAAATGAAAGCTTTTGACGTAATTCATAGAACTGACTTTCTAAGCCTTGGAATTCATCAATGAATCCTAATATATTATATAAATCTGTGACGGACTTGTCATTCTCTAATTGATTAAGAAAACTTCTTAAAGATGACACTCTCATATTGTTTATTAAATTTTCTCTTACATATTTTTTGTAGTCATTGATAATAGGTACAGGTGACAAAGCAACTGCTGCCTTCGGATCTTCTATGTTCTCAGTAATGTGACCAGGAATACCATCGTTACCTGATTTGCATCGCAATAAAGTTTCTAGAGATATTAAATCGTTATGTTTATTATAGTTGTAGGAACCTTCAGAATGTAATATTAGAAGTTTTCCAGCAGATCCTTTTGATCCTCCATATCCTCCCTTACCGTTTGTTCCGGTTAATCCTCGATTATTATTAATTAAAATATTTGAATCTGTATTCAAGCTGATCATTATAACATCACCTGCATTTCCTCCTTTTCCACCAACTCCTCCATTGCCACCATTTGATCCATCAGTACAGTTTTTTCCATAGACGTAATAAGTACTGTCATAATAATTATATGCGTGTGTTATAGCTGAGAATTCATATTTTTTGTATTCTTTCCATAAATCAGTAACATAGTACGAAGTCTGCGACTCTGGTACAGGAGGTTCTTGTCCATCTTGTCCATTTGCGCCGTTACCACCATGTTTTCCTGGCCCACCTTTACCTCCGTTAGCAGAGATAATCAAATGTTGACCATTAATGAAATTTTGTCCAATACCTAAAAAATTTGAAGCAGGACCACCTGGATTGCCAGGGTCACCATCTTTTCCATCGAAATTTTTATCCTTAGCATCGTGAGCTTTTGATGGATTGAGACTTTCTCCAGGCTTACCATCTAATATTATTTGTTGATTATTTATAATATCCCATGTCGGTGCTATAATAGAAAGTTGTACTTTTTCACCTATTTTATTTAAATTAGTGTCAATAAATACCTTATTTAATGCAAATATCTCTATGAATTTTGGTTCAATACAAATTTTATCAGTGATATTACTAAGTTTAACATATTGCCCTTTTATTACTAATTTCTGAGTCTGTGGTTCACATGAAAGTACAGTATTTTTTAACGTTAAATCTAATATGTCAATTAAAAATTTCAGCTTTACTTTGTCCAACTTTATATCTTTTATATTGTTAAATTCTTCCTGCAAACTCACTTGATGTAAAAAATTTTGTAAACTCTTATTATTTTGTTCTGCTTGATCTTCGTAAAATACTAATATATATTGATGCTTTAAAACTTTCACGATATCAGCATATCGATTGATATCTTGCTGTATGTCGTATTTTGATAAATGAGTATATAAGGTAATTAAAAACCGATACCATTTTTGTGATTTATTTGAATATTCAATTACGCCTGCTAATGCTTTAGCCCATGCAAATTTTTTAACACTTGATTGGTTACTGACAGTTTTTATAAATTTTAAGTATTGAGCATAATATTTGATATCTAACAAAATATTGCTAGAAACACTAATATTTAAGTCAATAGTATTAGTAGTGATTTGATTTATTAACTGTTGAGGATCTGTAAGCTCATTTATTGCTGTTTCTATTGCTAACAGTGAATGGTATCTAGACTTATATTTATCATATAATTCTTCGATATCATATGATTGTTCTTCTTGGGTATAGTAATATTTCATAATTTCTTGCCCAATATTTTCTATATCAGAGGATACATTCTCATTTATTTTTTCTTCTAAGCCCTGTAAATAATTTTGTGAACTTGGAGATATTGTATAAACAAAATCACTTTCATCATACGTAGTAAACTCAATGTTTTCGTGTATTATCTTCAGCAAAGATTCTTTACATTCTTGTAGTAACGTTATTTTATTAAGTACTCCAGATTCATTAGGTCTCCTAAAAATACCTATTTTTGTATAGTTATTACCATCTTGGTCTAATAAGAAATTTATAAATTTGACTGAGTTTTCGTAGACTTGTCGATCATTTACAATTTTCTCTGAAGATAACTTATTATTTAGATAAACTATAGCTTTGTTCAGAAATGCATTAACTTTATTTTTAACTTTTTTCTCAGGTATTAAAGAAAATGTTCCATCTTTTCTCACTCGTCGATTAGGAACGTTTGTTACTATAAGAGCAATATTATCTTTAAACTTTTCAATATTTTTTATAATGCTAACGGTATGTTTAGCTAAGAGCACAAAATCATTCGTTTTTCCAATGTTTGTAATGCCTAATGAACGATAATTAACAGTAAAAACCAATTTGATAGTTTTAGAAGAATCTATTATTCTTTTTATAAAATAAGTTGAAGATATATCATCTGTTGGACTTCTAGTATCACTAAATCCAGGAAAATCAAAAAATGCTCTATCTACTGTAGTATCAAGTACTAATTCAGGAAATACAGATTTTGAAGTAATAGTAGAATTACTACTCATTGTATTATTTCTTTCTAAAATTATAAATTCACCTTCTTTTTCCGTTTCCTGTGATATTAAATTATCATCATTACCAGTAATATATTGAGTAAAAGTACTTTTTCCGGATGCTGTATTACCTAGCATTAGTATCACATCCTTATGGGTACCATACTTGATATTCTCTTCTCCTTTTTTAAGAAGATCTAAAATTTCCTGTACTGTGTTGTTACTTATACTAGCAAGTATTCGCTGCGAATTTACCATTGTATTATCCATATTTTTAGATTTTATATATTTTATTTAATATTTATAAATTTAAAGTTAATGATTGTTAATAAAATATCGATGCATCCAACATTAATTAAATATGTCTGCTATCAAATGTTTTAGTCTAGTTAAGCAGCTTTTCATTCCATCTGATTATCCGGCAGCACCTGTATAAATAATTTTTGTTAATTTTTATTTTATACATGCGAATTATAACCCTCACGCTTCCAGCCAATTACCTACATACCTACAAGAATATTTGACCTACTAAAAAATTTGACTGAATTTGCTCCATCTAAATCAACTATTTTCAAAGTTTAATAATGGCAATTTATTAATGACACAATATTTAAAAAATGGCTCCATTTTGGTTTGAATTTGCTCCACCATTAAAAATGTATTATCTACAATGGTTGTTAAGAGAATTGCAAAAAACTAGTTTCTACCGCACCGCATATTCGCAGAACACAATATGCCTACGGTACACGCTCCCGCAAATGCAAGGGAATAAAAGAAACATAAACTGTATCAATTTTGTAACAGTCAATCTACAACTGATTTGAGTTTTTGTAATAAGGCTTCACCAAGAAAAATCCACTGCCAATTCATTAGCAATTAGTTTCCTCAAACTAATTAAATAGTTGCAATAAGAATTTCTTTACTCTAATACATTAATTTTAAATTGATATATCTATTTCTAATTAATAGCTCAAAAACGTATTTTTTTATCATTGATTGTATGTCAAAAGATTATAAGCTTATGATAATAAATTGCTTTATTGATTTCAAAATATAGTAAAATAAAAAAATCATTATAAAACAAAAACCGCAAAAAGTAAGAGTGTATGTGAGCATATCTACAGAGTGAGTATGTGTGTGTGTGTGTGGTTGTTTGTGTATATCGATGCTCCGTACGAAGACTAGCACAACTCAGAATTCTCAAAAAACAACAGTTTTAATCAAAATCCTCTCACGAAACTAGGAGTTTTCAGGTTCTCAGACAAAAACTATCACCTTTTCAAAGGTTCTGAGAAAATATTAGTATTTATTAGAGGATCTAAAAAGTGCTAGTTTTATAAGAGGTCTTCGAAAAGAACTAAGGTAAAGTACCCAGTACTGGGACAGTTTTTAATGTGATTCACGAACGGACAATGATTTTAGAACCAACAAGCTAAATTGTTCAAAACATTTAAATCTAACCATTAATTTGCAATCGATGTTACTTATTTATGGGCATACAAAGACATTAAAATGCTTTTTTATATTAAAAGAGTATGTTTGAAAAAATGTACACAAGGATACAGAAGTGGGACGGGCTATATCGACCTGGACGCAGTACTGGGACATCCTTTGGACGCAGTAGTGGGACATATATTATTAAATGTGTCCCACTACTAGGTTATGCAAATTGAGAGGCATGTGAAGTGGGACTAGAATTCGCCTATACACGCTTCTGAAACGTAACCTCAAAAGATTTGTATCTTGTTTTATAATAATTTTAAGCTCTAAATTAACAAAATATCGTCTTGACTACAAATATAACATCATAAACAACGCTAATGCATCGATACTTTTATCAGATTTAATAGTAATAGAAGTGTTTTGCTACTGTCCCAGTACTGCTCCCAATTTTCACTTCGTCCCGGTACTGGGTACTTTACCTTAGCTGTTTTTGAGAATTTTGAGCTGTGCTAGTCTTCGTACGGAGCGTCGATATGTGTATGTATACATGTGTACGTGTGTGTGTGTTTGTTTGTGCATATGTGTATGTATATTAGCGTATGTGTGTTTATGTGTGTATTCATGTGAGTATATGCGGGTTTATCTGTACTGGATGTGTTGGCATGTCTAAAGGGTCAGTAAGTGAGTGTGTGGGCATTAGGGTGCAGTAGAAAGAACCATTTTCAAATTCGGGCTCACTTTGCTATACAAAAGTTGCATTTTGCTGTAAAAATAGACGTTATATTTTTAAATTTTCCCCTCTTCCCAAGCTAAAAACCCGCTGCCAATCATTGGCACTTAGCTTCCTCAAACTAAATTAATCGTTTCAATATGAAATTCTTTGTTTTTATAAATTTAGTTATATTATATTATATATTATAGTTTATATAAATTTATAACCGTTTAAACTACAAATTATAACAAAAGTAGGGAAAGAGCCTATCCAAAATTTGCAGTTGAAAAAGATAGGTGATTTTCGGCTCTTTTTAATGCATTTCTATTAAATTGATCATCAGATTTCTCAAATACCAAAACCCCAAAAATCTAAAACTCTAAAATCGAAAAATCTTTATTAACCAAAAACAAGTCGATTAAGATTCAAATGTCTTCTGAATCTTGAATCTTAATTGAGATATAATCGATCAAAAAATTATTTAAAAAACACATAACCTCATGATCTGAAAAAACGTACAGGTCATAGGATATTGAAAACCTACCTTTTTGTAAAGTTTCAGATAAAATGATGCTGATTTACTTCAGTTATCGTCGGAGAAATAAAATT
>OX424572.1:208750229-208932729 GCA_949152435.1 Gastracanthus pulcherrimus | reverse complement strand
AGAAATTTGAAGATTCATCGGCTTGCGTTTTTCTGTAACAATTTTTGGATTTTTAGATCTTTAAGTATTAGTTTTTTGAGTTTTTTGGTACGCTAGAAATATTATTATCAATTTAGTGCACATGCATTAAGCAGAGCATAAAATTACCTATCTTTTACGACCGTAAATTTTAGATAGGATCTTTCCCTCCTTTTGTTATACATATAAATTTTTGTTCTGAATAAATAAAACAAATATTTATCTGTACACAAAAAAGTCATATTTAGTTTAAAGGATTATATCTCGGAAATGTATGATGGCAAATCGTTCACAAAATTTTAGATGATTACGAATTCAGTGAATGTGCGTACTAGCATCTGATTACCGTTAATCTAAATATTTAAATAATCTTAATAAATGACGTAGCGATACGAAATTGCTGTGTTAAGGATTATTACCTATCATTCTATAATTTTATATACATATAAAAATATACATCTCTCTCTCTCTCTCTCTCTCTCTCTCTCTCTCTCTCTCTCTCTCTCTCTCTCTCTCTCTCTCTCTCTCTCTCTCTCTCTCTCTCTCTCTCATCTATTACTTTTTATGTAAAATAATTATGACACAATATATATATATATATATATATATATATATATATATATATATATATATATATATCTTAAATAAAGAATAATATCTTCCTTTTTATTCTTTTCATAAAGAATAAAATCCGTTATTTATTCTTTTAAAATAGCGGGGAGATATTTTATTCTTTTATAAAAAAAATTTCTTGGCTTTATTCTTTTGTAAAGAATAAAATTCATCATTTACTCTTTTAAAAGACTAAAGGCTGAACTTTATTCTTTACAAAAGAATAAATTGTACAATTTAATCTTTTAAAGTCATTGTCAAATTCTCTAAAGAATAAAATCACACTTTTATACTTTGATAAACGAATGAAATGCTATTTTTATAGTTTCTAATGTCAATTTTTATTTTTTTAGGTTTAGAGTGTATATAGATTTACTTTTCAAAAGGTGGAGTATAAATCTTTATTTTTAAGTATAAAAAGAGGTTTTTTAACTTTTGAAAAATTGAAGTTCTGAATATACTTTAAAAACTCTTTTCAAAAGAGTAAATTTCTCAATTTACTCTTTTAAAAGGCTACATAGTATTCTCTACTATTGTTCAGTAATGAATTAAAAAATAAATAATGTGTTAGAATTACATTTTTGACGACGATTTTTACGTTTTTAGGTTAAGCATATATCTGATTACTTGAAATTTTAAATCATATAATTATTATAACAACATATAATAAGTAAATTTTTAGTTGTGGGGAAGTTTTTACACCACATATGAGCGTAAACATACAACGCTGGCTAGTGGAATGAATTTCGCACCACATGTGAGTGAGAAACGTACAACACTGGCTTAGTTGTGGGGCGAATTCCACACCACAGTGAGCGACTATCAATGTCACGCGTGGACATAAACACGCATTGCTAGCTATGAGCAACTTTCGCTGCCACGCATGGACGTAAACACACATTGTTACATTGTGAGGTGAATTTCTCACCACGCAGGGTGGCTCTCGCAGCCACGCATGACCGTAAACATCCAATGTCACTCTGCGTTGAAGATTTAGCATCACAAGCGGTATGTATTAATGCCCATGGTTTTCTCAGTGTACAAGCTTACACACTCACTGATCTGCCTCCTCCCTCTCTCTCTTCACCGCTAATTCTCCACCAGACCCGACCACGAAGTCCGCCACAATCCCCCGTCCCCGAACTGTACATAAAAAAACTCGCCCACGCACCCACACCATCTTCCAGTGCGGTATCTTCTACCCCCACGATGATTTTCCAACAGCCCCCGAGTAGGACCTTAGCCAGTTGCCCTCTCCCGCACTATGCCCAAAATAGACCTCTTACACCAACTTCGGCCACGCCCCCTGCGGTATCATCTACCCCTACTACTATGCTTAAATGTAGTTTAATATGATCACATAGCTATATGTGGCTTTATATAATTATATATGGTAAGAATCTATATATAATTATATACAATCATATAAAATCATATACATAACTGTATATGAAATTTATATACAACTATACATGGTTATATACAAGTAATTTTTCCCGGGTGATATAGCTAAAAAAGACCACAAACCAGTGTGGACTTTATTTTCTAAGTCTTGTTACAAAACTCATATCGAAAATACGTATACATCATATTATTGTGTTAAAGCTTTATTCGTTACAAATTATTTATTATTAAGGTCAATATCACGTATTGATTTAGATAGAGTAAATTCAGCCAAATTGTTTAGTAGGTCAAATATTTTTGTAGATATATAGATAGTTGGCTGAAAGCGTGGGGTTCCAATTATTTAAAAATTTTGGTACTATATAAGTTAATTCAATCTTACTTTTGAATAGCAATAATCCTCCTCTTTATGCAATTGCCTTAGGTCATCTCTAAGCTTCGACTGCTACTTGATCGTGTGTTGGAAAAGTAACTAATCAATGTAAGCGACGTTTAGTACTTCTTTTATAATTTACCTTTAAACGATCCTTCTCTTTCGCAATGCGACAAAATTATAAGAATAATTGACCTTCGGTAATTAAAAATGTGGTAGGAGTTTACCAATACGCAAAAGTACATATGAGTATAAAAAGATTACAAGTGGATGGGCTTGTTATTAATGTTTAACTCTATAATTGCATTGTTAATAGATCAATGGTTCGAAAAAACTTGAGCAAACATCACCAGCTCTTCATTAACACGTGAGTTCAGATCTTTCATTTTTACTATACGCTTTTATTTGACTCAATTGTTTGCCTATCTTCTATGATAAAACCTTGATATAAATTTTTAGTTCAGTCGAGTAAGACAAATATAATAAAATTTGCGTTACTAAATGTAAAGGCTAATGTTATTGACTTAACTCTCTGGTACTGGGACATTGAAATACCTTAAGCAGGTATTTTTTTCATCGTAACGTACTATTCGTTATCTGTTGATAAACATCGTAATGTTTTAAGTAAGTATTAGAAAATGCGTCTTTTAGCGTGTGTCCTGCAGGTAGCACACGGTGGTTCGGGAGTTAGATATTGAAAAAAACTAATTTATTTTTAAAATATTTTATTACTTATATTATGAGAAAATATACTTTAATTTAATAAAATATAACATTATTCTTTATTTTCTTTGTAGTAACAATTTTTGTTTACATTGTAGCGTAGATACACATTGCAATTTTCACTGACTGATATTATTTTCGAATCATCAACCACGTCTCCTTCAATCTCAGATAGATAAAGATTGGGTGGAGCTATAGCCTGTAAGTATTGTCGTGCCATTTCTTTAAAAAAAAAACAACGTAACTTTGAAAAACGATTATAACAACGCTGCAGATCGTAAAAATAGAACTACTTTAAACGCCCCGCAACGCCGTATGCTTTCTGTAAGATACGCATACTTGACGGCAGTTGACACAATATAAAATATACATAAATCTAATTATTGCTTAGGCCAATATATTCCTTTACTATTATTTTCAAACCGAAAATACTTTAAATTATGCTTAAATAACTATAACTCACCTATCTTTTTAAGGAATTCTGTCGATTTCTTAATGAACGCACTTTCACTGCATAAATGCCTTGACGCCATATACAATTTTTTACATAAACAAGTTAAGACAATAGATCTCACATACCCCCTGAAGATATCTGTGTAATTTATAAGCTCTTCTTTATCGACACTAAATATTTATCAGGGTACAAGAGGGTTAGAGAGAGAATCAAAAAATTTCCTGAATATGAAAAGGAATCAACAAAATTCCTCGGGGTCACTTTAGTAAAAATCAATTAAGGTATAGTACCCAGTACCGGGACAAAGTGAAAATTGGGAGCAGTAGCAAAACACTTCTCTTACTATTAAATCTGATAAAAGTATCGATGCATTAGCGTTGCTTATGATTGTTTATCTTTATAGTCAAGACGATATTTTGTTAATTTAGAGCTTAAAATTATTATAAAACAAAATACAAATCTTTTGAGGTTACATTTCAGAAGCGTGTATAGGCGAATGTTAGTCCCACTTCACATGCCTCTCAATTTGCTTAACCGAGTAGTGAGACACATTTAATAATATATGTCTCACTACTGCATCCAAAGGTTGTCCCAGTACTGCATCCAGATCGATATAGCCCGTCTCACTTCTGTATCCTTGTGTACATTTTTTCAAACATACTCTTTTAATATAAAAAGCATTTTAATGTCTTTGTATGTACATAAATAAGTAAAATTGATTGCAAATTAATGGTTAGATTTAAATGTTTTGAACAATTTTGCTTGTTGGTTCTAAAATCGTTGTCCATTCGTGAATCACATTAAAAACTGTCCCAGTACTGGGTACTTTACCTTAGTGGTTAATTTTCTAACAAAGTACTATGACTCATAAACTGTTGGTTTTATCGCTAGCTGCCTTAGCAGAATGGTTTCTTACAGAGATATCTAGATCAATTGACTTATAGAATCTTATAATGGAATTAAATAAACTAATGCAAAAATTATTTCATGATTTCAGTCTTCAGAATAGCCTTGATACACATAGTTTGAATAATACTGACACGTATTTTGAAAATATTAACGTATATTTTATATATTTTAGTAAGCTATGCTAAAAAATTAATTTCGATTTTCTAAAACAGCTATGTTTTCAAAATATTGATACATTTTACAAATTCGCGTTTTATCTTAAAAGAAGCTCAAGAATCGTTCAAAAACGTGAATCAAAATAAAATCATGCGCACGTCAAGAATGTATGTTTACCTTTTATATATCTTCAATACAAACTGCTATGAAAAATTATTATTAATTTAATAAAATAACTACTATTTCAAAATTTCTTGAATTCACGTTTCTTTTCTTAAAAATTAATTATTTCAGAATAATTTTAAAAGATATAATGGAAAGTAAATCTCGCGTTCTTTAAGAATTTATGCATATCATTTATATATCTTGAATACCAACTGTCGAAACTCTATATGGGTACGACACGTGGGCGTTAACCAAATGCGAAGTGAATAAATTTAGAGTGTTTGAGAATAGAGTTCTTAGAATGATATTCGGGGATAAAATAGATGAAATTACTATAGAGAATGGAGAATGTTACATAATCAGGAAAGAATGTCACTTAGAGTACTTGTAGGGAGACCGACATGCGCTAGACCTCCAGGTAGATCAAAACGTAGGTGGAAGGACAATATTAAATTTGATCTACGGGAAAGATGATGCTCTGAGGATGATTGGATACAACTGGCAAATAATTGAGAGAGAGAGAGAGAGAGAGAGAGAGAGAGAGACAGAGAGAGAGAGAGAGAGAGAGAGAGAGAGAGAGACAGAGAGAGAGAGAGAGAGAGAGAGAGAGAGAGAGAGAGAGAGAGAGAGAGAGAGAGAGAGAGAGAGAGATGGCACGACTGAATAGTTATGGTAGATATGGTCATGATGCAAACATGACCACAGGTAACATAGAAATTATCTGATAGCAGTGGTCATGCAAGCTCTGTTACTACTAACCATTACAACTTGGTCAATATAATAATAATAATAATTTATTTACTAGAGTATGAAAGAAAAGCACAGTTTTATGTTTTTATGTTCTCTTTCTTGATTATTTTCGTACATTCTTAGCAACATAATAATGTGTGTAATTAAAGTATTCGAATTAATGCATAAATTAACTTCAAAATTATCGTCATATCTTGCTCTTGTGTTATTCTTATCTAGATATTTGTTTTTGACATATGTTTTGCGCATTATCATTACTGTCACTTTTATCGAATTCTGTGAAAAAACATTGTAATATAATATTGAAAGCAATTATTGTAAGATAAGAATACAATTATTATAAGCAGTTTAAAATCCTTCGTTCTTGTCTTTGAATTATCTAAAGGTCAGACATACGCATACATATACACAAGCAAGCACGCATGCACGCGCGTATAAACCACGCAGACACATACGTAAATATCCATACTGACATTTTTCAAAAATAGTGTAATTTGATTACAAATGCCCCTAACATATTTCTAACATGTTTTTTAAAATAGTTTTCCTTTGCTAAGAGATGTATTTACATTAACAAAAGTCATCAGGTTCAAAGTGAAATAAACAACAATTTTTTAATTTCTCAGGTTTGCCTGGGGCGATATATGCCATGTCAAAAATGTCAAAATTAGAGTATTCAAAAATACTAAATAGGTTTAATTGTGCACTATCCCGTACAGGAATTTCAGAGTGTCACCGCGATTAGCCCCGATTCCGACCCGATTTTCGGACCAACAGAAGTAAACTCCAATTCAGACCCGGATTCCCCGTCTTTTTATCGTATTGAGCGGGACGCATGGATTCCCTGCCTGAATCCTGTCTGATATTCTGAGATTCGCACTTTTTTATTTTGAGGTTATGATTCTTACGTGATACAAAGGATTTCCGTACCTGAATCTTGTCTGAATTTTTAATTTTTAGTAAGCAAGGAAAAGTGGAGAATAACATGTCGGAATCTAACTAGTATTTCCTACCATCTACTAAGTAATATTGACGTAACCTGTCGGCAATATAGATCTCTATATTGAAATTATCACATATTTTTATTAATATTAAAGTATTTTTTTATTAATGTTTTCATGTTCATATACTATTATTATTGTTTTGAAAGTAATATAACAATAAAGCAACTGAAGCAATTACTGTGCCCTTCGATATTTGCATTTAAAAAAATATGAAATCATAAAGTTATTCGGTGAAATAATCGTTGCAGAGCACAGTAATTAGCTCAAATATCGTAGTTATAACAATTAATATGATAAATGTTACTATTATTTTTATTAATTTAGTTATTATTATTGTGATTATAATTATTGTTGTTATTATTACAATTTTAATTACAATGTTGATATTTATTTATTAAAGAAATAAATGTATACGCGCGAATAGTTGGTAAGGTAGGTATCCCGTGGATAATTCATAACTCCTTATTTATTGTTCAACTATAAATAAATCATTCATACTTGTAAGGTTTTTGAATGCCAACATATTTATACTCTGTTTATTAAAATTATTAATTGACCGTCGGCTACTGATGTCCTTGTCTAAGGAAATTTTCGACTTTCAGAATAAGAAAGATTTCACCAAAAGTTATCTATACTCTAAAATCAGTAATTGTTTTTGCGTCTCCTTAAAAGAAGAACGATAGGTAATTTTTTGGAACTTATAATATTTATTAATATTTATTGTTCTCAAACGAAAAGGGAAATGTTTAGTTTTATGTTAATCAAATCATTATTATTTAAATAAAAAAAATAATAAATAAATAAATAGCAAGAAATATGCATAGAACAGTAGGAATCTGCTGTTGGTAACTGGCGTTCTATTAAATGAATAGTTTTTGTTTCTTAGTAAATTTCAAATTAATTATAAAATTAAATTTTCTTTAAATTTTCATGAAATTTTATTGACTGCTTGAGAAAAATAAATTAAAAAATATAAAAATATATAACTATACCTTGTATATTTTAAATCCATTTGTCTCCTACAATAATTAATAATAAGCCTTTAAAAATATAACTGAAGAGATATGTGGTATGAATTTAAAGTGCAATGACAAGAGATAATTATAAAACTATAAAGCCGGTAAGGTGGGAATCGGGTTAGTTCTTTACATGTTTTTGATAAATACCTCTGTTATTGTATCAATATAAAACAGAAGAAAAGATTCAAAAGATCTCATTCATAACTATTCCATATTTTAATTATATAAATCTTTTCGTAAGAAGAATGGTATTAGACATTATATAAATACCTACGAATAATAAAAATATAAATATGAACTTTAACGTGTAACATGTAATAGGTCCGTGTGGTCAAGTGGTTAGCGCACCAGCACAGCAGTTTCGAGGTCTCAGGTTCGATTCCTTGCATCAACCAAAATTTTTTAAATTTATAATTTTTTCTATATTTATGTTTCAGATAATCATATAATAACTACTGTAAATAAATCTAGTTTAAATAAGAATTAATACCCATAGAGTACACGAGAAGAAAATTAATAATTTTTTCACCACACTGCGCGTAAAGTGCTGACTGTACGCCCTCTCAGCAGGCCGTACAGTACCGCATGGACTGCCTAGGGAATAAAGTGACTTGCGCATGCGCGATGCGCCTTTTTCCGCTCTCGACTGCGTCTCGAGCGGTAAAACAGCGCGTCGCGCGTACACAAGTCACTTTACTTCTAGGCAGAGCATGGGGTACTGTACGGCCTGCTGAGATGCGTACAGTCATTTCTTTACGGGGGTGTAGTGAAAAGTAGTATACGCACCTCTGGAGTACAGTAGGCAAGCATGCACTGTGTGAAATGCCGACCTCGCTTCGCTCGGTCGGCAACGTCACACAGTGCGTACATTGCCCACTTTACTCCCTTGATGCATAATGTACTATTTCACCACACTGCGCGTAAAGTGCTGACTGTACGCCCTCTCAGCAGGCCGTACAGTACCGCATGGACTGCCTAGGGAATAAAGTGACTTGCGCATGCGCGATGCGCCTTTTTCCGCTCTCGACTGCGTCTCGAGCGGTAAAACAGCGCGTCGCGCGTACACAAGTCACTTTACTTCTAGGCAGAGCATGGGGTACTGTACGGCCTGCTGAGATGCGTACAGTCATTTCTTTACGGGGTGTGGTGAAAAGTAGTATACGCACCTCTGGAGTACAGTAGGCAAGCATGCACTGTGTGAAATGCCGACCTCGCTTCGCTCGGTCGGCAACGTCACACAGTGCGTACATTGCCCACTTTACTCCCTTGATGCATAATGTACTATTTCTTTGCTGGGAATTACATCCAAGAATCGGGTCGGAATCAGGCGTAGATTTTTCTAGGCTGAATCGTATAAGAAATGGTATACAAATCGGAGTCCGGATCGAGTGAGGTTTTCCCGTCCGATTCCTACCTGACCTACGGAAATCTGGTCGTAATCGGGTCTGGTTTATATGAGATTTGCTAGGTCATATAGTATACATAAAGAAATTGTTAATCATCGAGCTCTTACCTCAATAGTTAACGATATTTTAACAAAAATCCTTTATATTACTTCTTGGAGTGATATCATAAAAGGGACCATAATAAAAGTACTTTCTTATATAACCTTTAAATGCTGGAAAACCTATCAAAACTAAAAAATAGAATATATTGATATAAATAGAAGTCAAATTGAATGGTTAGTGCTGAGTTTAAACTAAAATAAATAGTAATTTTTGAATCTCACAGGTTCGTCTTTGGCAAAACTATGCCAACTAAAAATGTCTACTATTTCTTGATTGCACTGAAATCGGACAAGGGTGAGAGTATGCGATTTCTATCTGATTTCTTTGCTTGTATGAAAGAGCCGTTTGGAGGGTCCTTTTCGCTATAAATAATCACTTCGGTCAGAGGGCGGTGAGCAAGTTATCATATATAAAATATAATATATAATATAAAGTATGAATCATATGGATTAATTTAACTAGTAAAAATACTATTTCCTATTTTGATCCTAAGACTTTAAAACGGCTCTTATCATTGCAATGTTTGTGCGTTAATTCATTTCACAAAAAGTGTCGACTTTAGAAAGTCACAACTCTACGCGGGAAAGCGACTCTAGCAAGCGTATAAAAACACTTTAAATTATTACGATTTTAAATTAAAGTAATGACCAATAAATTCCGTAATAAAACTCACGTCCACTTAAAACGCCATCAAATGCTCAAAATAAGAAATAAAAATAAAACAGCAGATCCTAGATCCCGCGAATTTTCAGCGCACGCACAAACTTATAAAAAAATGTTATCCACTTCCCCCTCTTATCCGAGTGTACAAACTCACGGCGCGAGTTTCCAACTTCATAAATTATGAGCTAGGTGGAGAATCTCTGCCGATGTTTATCGACGCACGCTAGCACGTTTCCCTCCTCAGGTATATTTAACACCCGTGTATGATCGAACAAGTATTCGATCGCCACCCCTCGAAAACGAAGAAAAAAATAATCTCGCGATAGTAAAATATCGCATCCAGCGCTGCATGATATTATTCGCGCGAAGAAGAATATATCGGATGTGTTGCGTGAATGTGCGTTATACTCACGTTCGAATAGCGCTAGTGTGCGGTTGTCATTAAAACGAGGTCGACGCATCCTTGTGCGCGTTTTATTATCCAGTCACCCTAACGAATCGAATAAAATTATTAACGCATATGCGGTCCATGAGGCTGTACGATTGAATGTGCGTAACGCCGGTGGTTGTAAATATAAGTTGTAAGAAGGAGAAAGGAGATCTAGTATTGTGGCAATAGTTTCTTTTACTTCACGAATTATAAATGGGGATTTGCATACGCGTGATAACCGTCCTGTAGGCTATAATAAGGTATAATGATTAAGTATGTAAAATGGAAATCCTATCGATTTATTCCTGTGTGAGGAGTGTATTGTACTGTATTGTATTGATTAAGGTTTATTTTATGTGTTTGTTTATCGAAGTACATTCTCTTCACATTTATCATGTTATTTTTAATACAAAATCAAAACTTATAGGTTAAAAAGTATCTAAACGATGTACAAAACTATATATATATATATATATATATATATATATATATATATATATATATATATATATATATATATATATATATATATATATATATATGTATTGCATCATTTTAATTTTTTATCGTTATCCCGATCAAATATTTTAGCTACACTTGATACTTTTAAATACTTGTTCTGCAGAATGAATAATGTGTAAGGAAGTGTGATTAAAAAATTCACGCGGCACGTGAAAGTCGAATATTACACATTCACTCCGATCGATGCAGGTGAAAATTTTAACGCCCAGACTTATGAATGAAGAATTCATAAAAATAGAGTTTTTGGAATAATTAGTGAATTTACTAGCAACATTTACATATTCTCCAATGCTTTTGAATTCATTATAAGCAAATATCGCCGATGAGGATTTAATAATTCAGAGTACGCATAACTTGCTCCAAATTTGTTCACGTTAACAATAGGTTATATATGTATATTTCGAATTGATGAGTTTTCGTCTAAATACTTTATGATATGCATAGATAATATGAATAAAAAAAATCTTTATTCGCTATGAGCATTACATGACGCGCCATCTAGCTTGGCATGGGGTTGACATTAATGTTAGACAATTCAGCATACATCATATGGGGATTTTGTTAAAAAGTGAGATAACAACGGAAATGAAGATTGTTTTCTAATTATTGTCTACAGTATGAATCTGCATAGGTGCAGCATTACTTTAATGTATAAAGAGATACGAGAAAATCGTCTTAAGTTCATTAAATTACTTACTATTCAATATCTTTTAAGGTTAGGTCATCTGTATCGACAATATATAAAGTAATATATTTACGGGCAAACATTTTAGCTTCTTTTCGTCACCATGGGCGCTGGGATCACTTCGTTTATCCCCTCCAAGCAGCCGCTCATAACGAATAGAAGCTTGAAGATTTCCTCAATAACAACAAATTACTGTAATAAAATATTAAAATCACCAATAAAACCGATGGAATAAATCAATTCTTGTATAAAATTATAAAGCAAAACTGTTAAATATTAGAAATATAATCCATAAATTACACCGCACAAACATATTTCATATAAAAATATTATTTACAGATTTTGTATAAAAACATATAAATTGCACGCAACCCGACCATAAAAATAATCCAGAAACAGCTTACACACAAACCCCGTGCAGTCGCATTGTCGCGTACTCGCACTCGTATCCTACCACTGAAATACGTTCACAATACACAAGAGAAAAATGCACGGGGGAGGTTTCGCCGCTCTGCTCCCGGCGAATCGAAATCAGACGACATTCCACCGCGGTGATTTTATTGCAAGGCGCGCGAAATTCTCTCCCCCGCTGTGAATGCAGCCACGCACGGCTTTCCTCGTAAAAACAAATACATAATTTGCGCGGCAGTTGTCGCGTGCGCGTACATACGACGACGGGCTTTTTGCGCGGGAAAACTCAAACGCCGTCGGCGCTTCGCGGTTTGCGACGAATCCGTGAAGTGAACAAACATAGGAACGTGGAGAGTTAAATTTATAAATAAGTAAATGCATGGATAGCGTAAGGCGTATAAGGTAAATTCTTCACCGAGGTAAGTTGAGACACTTGTGTTTAGGATTTTTAACATACATACAAGTTTTGATAATACCGTAAATATGACGCGACTGATTTAGCACAATAACTCCCATATGACAAAAAACGTTGTAGAAAAATAGTATGCACGATCCGATGGTATTTTTAGTGCCATCTGTATTTTTAATAACTTTTTATTACATCTTTGCTTGTTTTAATTGAAATGATATTTGGTCGCTCGGGTTGCCTTGGTTCGGCCTGCGACATGCACTGAGAGAGTCTCGTGATAATCACCTACTTTCCACCTTTGATGCACAATATACTATTTCTCTATATTCAAATAAATATTTAACCTGAATTAATATAAATCTAGAAAAAAATCCTTTTATACAGTAGAAGAAGTGCCCATGATCCGATTACTTTGGGCACATTATTGCAAAAGTAATGTCAGTTTTAGACGCTAATTCTATCGTTATATATAGCACAGACTAGAGGAGTGAGTGCAAAATAACGGAAAAGTTTCTACTTATATATTTAAAGTCTTTAGTTGTCATATGCAACATGAAATAATTGTTTTTTTTTGCTAATTTGACCATTTTTGGCACGTTTAAAATTTTTCTTTTTATTCGCAAGAAATTCAACTTCACAGTTTCATATATCGAAAGTTCGTGGAAGTTCTCCTAGCAGGCTTTTGTACGATCAGAAGGTACTGAGATAATAAGTTTCAAAGTTGTTTCTCTATGGTAAAAGTATTTACGACTACGCTCGGACGGTAGCTCTGAGCACTCTTGACTTTTTCGGGCTCATTTTACAGTAACATCTTGTTGACCAAAATTTATGCAACATATCACGTAACATCTACTCGGAACAAGCTTAATGTACACTCTGTTGCAATAGATTCTTTCAAGAATTTTTTGAATATTAATGCTATGAAGTTAAATGCGAGTGCGTTTTATTAATTCTCTACGTGCACTTTCACAAGACAAAAGTTGAAATCTGTCTAGCTTCACAGTGCTAAGATTTGAAAAATTATTTGAAGAATCCATTGCAGCAGGATGCACATTTTTTAATTCAGCCGAAAGACAAATACTTTTACTATAAGTAACCGTCAACTTTGTAGCTAATTCTCTCATAATGTATTTATCGAACAAAGTCCTGCCAGAGCTCACATAAAGGTTCTGTTCGAGAACATTCGATGTATACAATCAAAATTTCAAAAAGTTTGAAAACTGCAACAATAGAGCCGGTTTTTGCATTTTCAATTTCTTTAAATTTTGTAATTAATTAATTTTTACTACGTAGAAATTTTTTTACATACATATATATGGTAAAACTAATAATATTAAATAATTAATTAAAAAATCAATAATATGTATGTAAAAACATAGTTTTTCTACGTAATGAAAATTAATTTCCTGTATTCATACCATAACCAATATATTGAAAAGTAATATCCCCAAACCATGAGAAATTTATAAGTATTATAGAAGAAAAAATTCAGAATCATTGTTTTTGAAAGGAAGAATTTTTATGGACTTATACAAATAAATTTAGTTTTTGACAATAGTTGACAAAATAGTGTCATAGAAGTTTGTACCATAACGACAGTACTAACCTCGATAATCTGCTAATAAATTATTTTCATGTACTCCCCACATGTAATGCTTTAGAGCTGTAATTAAGCAGCTAACATTATAAACCACAATTGAATAACTAAATTTGTTTCAACCAGTCTCGCTTTTTTCTAATAAGACTTCCTTTCGAACGAGTGATTTTGCAATAATTTATTATCAAACCAAACGAGAGATTCTCCACTACAACATCATTACAAAGCAGCACAATAAATGCCCCTTATCCAAAACTTCAAAAATACTCCTACTTACCATTTACGACCATCTCTACCTCATTAATTAAACCTACGCATAATACACTCCCTTTTTTCCTCGAGAAACCCCATCATCCCAATAAACAGCTCATTTCGCGCATAAACTCTCTTTACCCATTACGAGCCCATTCTGCGCCATTATCGCGCGTCTAGACTCTCGCGGAAGAGAGAGAGAGAGAGAGAGTGTTATCCTTGCACAAAAGTGGCATAATGAAAGGAGTCGAGTCTTGAGCGTGCGCCCGTGACGAGTAAATCACGCGTGGCGCGTGCGAGCCTTATCTCCGTGGCTGTGCTGTGCCCTCACGCTGCGCACTTTATTACCCAGATGACTGTACGTCTTTGAGAGATGAGCTTTTCAATAAAGCGCGCGGAGTAACGGAGCGAGAGAGAAGTCTCGGGAGAGCGTGATCGTTCAGGTTTGTTTTCGCGATCTTGATTATGCACTCGCGGATTGCAGTTTGTAGCTTTGACGTATAAAGCTCGTCGTTGTGTATCGCTGGATGAAGTAAGTGTAAAATAATGTGACATGTAAGCTTTAAAGGTTGTTATAAATTTAGCTGATTAAGAAATTTAACTGGTATCGATTGAATATTAAAGTGTACCATAATACCAAGTGGAACATAAATATTTTAATCAAAATATTGAATTTTTAGAAAGCTGTAACCGGAACTAATTGGGTACCGTAAAACGGGGTGACTTTGACCGGCGGGGTGACTTCTGTCCACTTATTTAAGGGGCTGCATGTACGTACTGGTAGTCAAATTTTGAAATAAACCACTTGCAAAAGGTATTTTATATTGATAGGAACATATTTGAGAACTTTAAAATTTTTAGGTTTCTACACACAATTTATAATAACTATTTAAAAATGTGTCCAAAGTCACCTCATTTTATGGCACCCAATGTCCCAATCCCTACATCTGAGTTAGTTTGCGATAAACATGACCAGTGGCACAATTAGCTAGAATTAAACATTCGTCTGAGTTATTTTTGTACCACAATGACCATTTATTGTGCACGTATATGGATGATTGTTAAAAAGTTAGCTCTTTTTAAAAGTATGATTTTCAAAAAAATAAAGTCTTTGAACCCGAAAATAAAAAATATGATATAATAATATTAATCGTATAAATAAAGAAAATTAAAATGGGGAGATAAAAAAACACTTTTATGTAGTTAAAAGAATATTACAATGTTAAAAGTTTCCAACCAATTCTTTTAAATTACGAATTTACAGAGTATGACTTTAATTTAATATTGTTTGATATATATTACCTTACATGAAGTATCTCTTGTTTAGCACAAATTAAAAATTGCATCGCTTATTACAGAATATGAACGATTATGATCTACGCTTAAAAAGGTTAAAATGTTGTTTATTTACCTATTTGTCGTTTTCGATGCTACCGCCTTCGATTGTTTTAATACATTTAACGTAATCATTGGATGGACAAGACATTTGTGCCGTACATATTTTTTTTAATAGTTTATTTATTTAAATGCACCAGATATATGTGAAATTAAGAAAGAAGTAATTCCTCTGTCCTTTTAAACGACAAATTCGATTTACAAATTCGACAAGACATATAATAAAGGTAGGGTAGTAGAAATGCAACATTAACTAATTATTTGTAGAAAACAATAATAATAAATAAGTATATGTGAACTTCTTTTACAAAATGTATATAAGAGTTACAAGAAGGAATAGGTTGAATTTTAATTTGTGAATATTTTAATACAACTTCTTTTGAATAAAGTCCTTGGGACGGACAAGACATCAAAACTAGGGGACACATTTCGAAACGAAAATTATTAATTCAATACATTTCCTCTATGGACATATACAGAATACATGCATTAAAAGTTCACGCATCATTTTTTGATTAACTAAGACTTACATTATTATTATTAACCCTCTGTGTAATTTTTTTTGGTTAAAATTTAGTGTATTACTAAATTTCATAGTATACGGGCATGGGACGGATAAGAAAATGTGGTCAAAGTCTCCCCGACATTTCGCATAGTGTTTTATTTTTTACTCAGAATAGAAAATACTAGATATTCTGAAAAATTTGCAGATTCTTGCTTACGATAGTCCGGTTATAGTATTATTTTGAGATTCATATAATGCCCTGTTACTTGTAAAACAGGAGTGACAAGAATTGTTCAACTTTTTGACAAACACCCATATATGGTTCGTTATTTGTCAGTATGTGGTAAACAAAAAAAGCACTATTTACTGATTTCGCTCTTTGCTTGTTCAAAAAGATATGAAGTCGGATTTAGCATGAAAAAATTTATTAGGTCCATAATGTAGAATATAGAAAAATAAAGGTCACGTGTTTTTTCGTTTTTTAAATACATGCAAATTAAAAGAGTTACAGCTCTTTGAATACTCGTGACGTCTGGAACACATATATGTTAATAAAGTTATATAACATATATGTATATATCGAAAATCTGTAAATTTTAAACTACTGTAACTCTTAAGTTAATTGAAGAGAGTACAAAATGAGACGAGAATATTCGATAACAATTTATTCCAACTCATTAACAAATCTCTAAAAGTTACTTTGAATCCGAAAGCTCTGCTCGTCTTCGCCTCACAAGACGCAACGATTTGCCTTCCTATTTGCTCAGTTCTAATTCGTATCTTCCTTATTGATAAGTTAACAAACAGTTGCTGTACTTTTGTAATTGCCCAACAACATTATCAGATGCTGACCACCTCAAATTCGCTTTTCGTCATCACTGCCTTCGTGCTTCTCTTATCTCTTCGCTTCTTCTCAAAGCCGTACTGGGGAGTAAAGTTGTAAAGGCAGCGTCGTCGTCGCTCAGCACCTCCCATTCGTTCCGCTGGATCGAACGCGCGCGCCAGCAGCTGTAAAAATCAGCGTCTCGCTCGTTGTCGAGATTTTGACGAGTGCAGCAGCAAGGTGTAAGGCGCGAAACGCGTTACGCTCAGCCGCGCTCGCGCTATACCGTTCAAGTGGCTCATTAGTGACCGTGTTTATCTTATCGCGATGTTTATGGACGTTATTAAGGCTCGACTTTGCGCGTGGAGGGGACGTGAGTACTCTACGCGAGGTTCCTGCTTCGCGGGGTTAATCTTCTGAACAAGTGCGTAGATATTTGGTGAATTTTCGTGTTAAACCGGTGTTAAAACAAAGTGAAAGGGCAGCAGTGCCCATTTATATATATAATAAATAAATTAATATAAATACTACGAATACAATAATATCATTACTTGGCAAAAATATACACTACATTATACATGCTAGAGCATACTATAGAATATATTATAATTCATTGAGTAGATGTTTTGTATTACATGTTTAACGTGTAAAAAATAAGTTTGTGACAAGTCAGGCAAAAGTCTGGCTCACAAAGTCTTGCAAAGGTCTGGCTCCAGAGACGATCCCAGGCAATAAGCCAGACTATGCCAGATTTTTGTTAAATTATGTTACGAAAACTTACTTTTCCATACAAGTAATTAGTACACTACACTTATTGTTAATGTCGACCGGAATCGTAAAAAATAATAGTTTCCAATTAAACTGTGGAAACAATTTTTTACATATTGCAATCTTCTAGGAAATTTAAATATTTGTAAAAAAAGTGACAAAAATTTGCGTTACTACAGAAATGATGGAATGCTATGCTTTTGTTTTGCATTTTTTGACAAAAGTCTGGGATCGTGCCCGTAGCCAGACTTTTGCCAGACTTGTCCCAGAATTTCTTTTTATACGTGATGTTTTAACTCTAAAGATCCGTCACTATATTCTTTATACAAACGTGTAAAAATTTGATATCTAGAAATAACTAAGAAAACAAAAAACAATTGCAGAAATAGAATAAAACGAATCTCATCAAAGATTCCGCCAACGCCATTCTGAATTCCCGGAATCCCCGTGAAGTGCAAGATAATCGGGGGCAGATAAGCATCTGAATAGGCGCGCCTAAACGCGCCGAGCTATTATATGAAGACGTTGAAAGCTCGCGGCGCTGCGCCAGACTATATGTGCGTTCGTCGAAGGATTCATGAATTTCCGAGCATCAGCGCGCTACCGCCTTGCGATACGATCGATAACAGCCGTCGGCATAGGCGTGATTTCTGAAACTGGCCACCTCCACAATTACCGGGACCGCGATTTAATGTCAATGGTGAAGCAGGCACCTTTGATATTTACGTTATTTTTAAAATGAAGATTAGTAGATCAGCTTCTTAATTTTTTATAATACAAATTCGTTTTACTCAATTGAATATTAGATGTTGAATCCTCACTACTTCCTTATTTATCTATATGTAGGGTGTATTTACGCAGAAGAATTAGTGAATAATTAGAAAAATGGAATACGTAAAGTTATATAAAGGAAAGAGATGGATAAGATGAGGCTATAACCTAAAGTTACTCAAAAAGTCGATTTTCATTAGTAATATAATTCAATGAATATTTGGAGTTTTAGTAGATATCATAACGCAAGGATTAAGTAAAGTTATAGCGATTTCAATAAATTAAGTATTATTAAATGTCTGCTATAGGATGCGATTTTGAATATAGACATTTTTTCAATTCTGACCCTGAATTCGTAATCAGCGACCACCAAAATACACGAATTGTAACTTATACTGTATTACTTGTAGACATTGTTATCTACGGTACCTTTTACATAAATGCTATATATGAATTCTAAGCTTATTAAAATTTGAGCTACCATACTGAGCCAACCTTTGTGAATTTTGAAATTCAGACTGAATGTATAGTTTTTTGTATAATTTAAATGATTATCCATTCTACTATCAATAGAAATCATTCAAAAAAATGTATTCAACTGCCACTGAAATTTAGTAATATTGAAAAGTAAGAATACCTCACGGTTACAATAATTCGCTATAATTTTTATTAGAAAGGAGGATGCTCACAGATTTATAACAATTGTTTGGAGTTCGTCAAAATATGAATCATAGAAAAAGAATTGACCCCCTTAAGTGGTGGGAAAGTAGAGGAAAATGTGGTGAAAATGCATATAAATAAGTAGAAATTCGCGAGTATGGTTAGACTTTTTACATTGCTTAAAATAGGACAAATCCATAAATATTATTTTTTCAGCTTTCCCAGCACATAAGGGCATTATATTTTTTTTTCATAAAATTAATTTCTAATCGAGCTTTAAGCGATGATGTTGGTCTCATACGTTTCCTCGAGTGAGCCGCTACGGGCATCCTCATTTGATTTGTACAGGATCAAAAACATTGACTGCATTGTTCGATTCAAAAGTATATTCTCATCATACAAAATTCTTTGATTAATGTCCTCTTTTGAAGAACTGCATAATACTCCTATATCAATCATAACAAATCAATGCAGAAATGATCCACACCCATCAACCCAGCGAAACAATTTCCTTATCCACACTCCGAATGCACGCCCAAAATTGTTCGCAAGCAGATTTCATCATCTGCTCCGTAATTACGACATAGACACCCAAGACAACATCTATACATATATACCACTCGATCCTCAGATCTCGTATTACTATTCGCCTTTTCGCGGGCGCGCGACACGTATCGGATGTCTTTCGAAGCTACCCGGAAGTGCGATTTCGTATACGTATATAAGCGGCGCGAGTCGATTATTATTGTTCCAGTGCTTGCTCGATGTGCACAATAGCCGGAAATTTCTCTTGTTTCCCTCCGTTCGCACAGCGCTTCGGCTCAATGGATCCATTAATCACGAGTATTCCCGAACTCGCGCGAGTATCGTATCATTATGCATGTACGAGTGAGAGCTCGTAATTATGATTTTCGTCTCAAGCCGAGATGGAGGAGAAAGATAATGGAAAAAATTATTTCGCTGGTGCCCCTCAAATTTTTTGGTTCGCGGAGCATCGTGTAATAATACGGTTTGCGTTACGTTTCGAGAAGATGCATTTAAATTGAATTACAGTTAATATTACATGTCACTTGATGTAAGTGACATATAATAAATGAATATTTTAGTTGATATTATAAACTAGAAAGTTTACCTTCTAATCAATACAGGAAATAATCTTTCCTCTATTTTGTGCTAATTATATCCACGGTATTTCTTCATACTTTAGTTTGTTCATACTTTAAATATCATTCTTCTTTCTTTGCTTCGATCTACGTAGGTGTCTTTTACTTTGTCGTTTCCTGTTGTTAGCTAAATCATGACACATTTATCCTACCTCATGTGATTTAATTACTTCATTAATACTAGGCAACTTATACCTATAGTTTTTGGCCCTCGTGATTATGAAGCTTTCGATAGTTTTCCCTATTATCGTCTTACTTTGTTTAAAATGTTATTCGAACTACGCTTTTTAACAATCAAAATTTATTTCTTTCCTGTTAATAACGATAAGTTAAAAAAATTGTTTAAATTACATGTTAGTATAAAGCAGACGGTATATAATAATAAACATATTAAAGGATCAAACCTTTATCGATTTCGGTTGAGTCAGACTTCTGGATATTAAATAGTGAACAACATTTTTTATTTGTCGCGACGGCTTTTCACTGTCTAATAAACTTATTATTTCTAAAAATAACACGATTACGTTTACAGTCTGCCTCTTCATTCAAGCAAACTATTCCATAATTAAGATTTCCCATCCATCCTCCTCATTTCTCCACACATCAACAAGCAAAAACAACTCCAATAAATTCTGATCGAATCCTTCAACCTTGCATAACCAGAGCGAATCCAGTCGCAAAAACCCAAGCTCGATAAAACTCCCCGACCTTGAAGTATCTCCGCGCACACCGGTGCCAAAAGGAAAACATTCGCGGCGCCACGAGATCGCACTGCCGCCGCCGCCGACGCACGTATGATTTACGCGTTAATGCCCCGGCTCTTGTCCCTCATTAATCGGCTGCGCGCTGCGCGCCGGCTGCTCTCTTAATAAATTATAACGGATTAGCGACATCGCGAACTCGCCCGCGGGACTTATCGCATCGTGCCGCGCATTAATGACGTTAATGTACGGAGGGACGAGCTGCGTGCGGGACTTGTGCGCGAACGGGGAATTCGAATTGCGAGTCGTTAATGTCTTATTTCTGGCTGTTGCGGCTTGCGGCCTATTGGAATTTTGCCTTATCGTCCTTTTCTGATAGTTTATAATTATTCTGGAGCAGAAAAAATTGTAATTAAGAGGAGAATATAAATAGGATGAGTTTTACGAAATACAGCGATAAATTCATCATGTATTCATCGATATCAATATATTTATTTACAATTACTATTTACTACGCAGATACTGTCTAAAGATTGCGGTACTGATACTCAGCCAAGTCAGGGTCTATATTGTGGGAGACTCGGAGCGCAAACATTTTGTGCCTAATTATGTATACGTTATTTTATTCTAGAAACTGAATCAATATTACTAATTTAAATTATTTCGTACTTATATAAAGGTTTTATCAATTAAAAATAAATTTTCTTAAAATATTCAAACAAGCAACAGTTGGCTCGTAGTAGTCGTAGTACTTGCCGTAAGTCGTAATCTACTATTTCAATTCGTCACTTGCAATGCTGTTAAATATAAAAAGTTTTGTATAAAATGTTCAAATAAAAAAGTGTTATATAAAGACATTAAAACAGCAAAATCTTCCATACATTTTTTACGTTTTTATGAAGCATTATAAAATCTGGTTTCTGAATCGCGTTAATAGTCTTCAGCGCGAACGTTGATACACGATACTCTTTGTCTTAATCAATATAAAATTTATAAAACATTATACAACTGAGTATTAAACGTTTGAAGATTTACCTAATATTTTATATTTATGATTAACAACTTGTATACCATTCTAACCTCAAAATCAAAATTTTCATATGATTTTTCTGCGCTCGTGGTATAAAATACGGTTCGAAACTAGTGCGTAAGTAGATTATTTGCCTCATATGACATTTTTCGCTCGAGCGAAGCGAGACCGTGTCGAAATGTACTATTGAAAAAAGTTTTAAAAACGTTTAAATTAAAAACAAATAATTGTACTATATAATAGGATGTTTCAATTATGTTTATAAAAAGTTCTAAAACCATCTCTAAACTAAAAATTTTGCGGAAATTTTCACATTTTTCTATCGTTTTCCATCTATATTTATGAACGTCTAAGAGTTTGTATTCAAATGCTTTCAAAACGTTTTGCGTTAATAGGATAATTTTTTCCTCAATCAAATGTTACGAAGTGCTAAAATATCATTCTTACATACTGTTACGAGTTATTAATTCTCTATAGTTAAAAAGATGAACACATTATTAGACTCGCGACCAGATTCGATCCCGGGACTTCACGAACCGAAAACAGGCGCTCTATCCACTGCGTCACGATAGAAAACTTATAATGTACCAAGTTGCTAATATTTAAAATCAAACAAACTAGTAAAATGATGCATACCACTACAAAAAAACTTCCATTTTCCATTATAGAATGAAGCTAAAATTTAATTGACTTATAAATAAATCCTAGAAAGAGAAAGCACAGACCTATTATCTTAATGAAAAGAACCACTTGATATTTATAACACCA
Source organism: Gastracanthus pulcherrimus (assembly GCA_949152435.1). Classification (NCBI taxonomy): domain Eukaryota; kingdom Metazoa; phylum Arthropoda; class Insecta; order Hymenoptera; family Pteromalidae; genus Gastracanthus; species Gastracanthus pulcherrimus. The sequence goes on along the minus strand of OX424572.1, from coordinate 208,910,081 downwards.
TCAATTCTATTCCTCCGGCAGTAAAATTAACATCTTGTAAACCGCACTTTAGTAGCAGTAGTTTCCCAACCTCAATCCGAAAAATAAAAACGACAAACTTCAGGCAGAGCGCTGCGCACATACACCAAAGTACGTAATTTCGTTCGCTTAGCATAAATTTCATGAATTTATCCCGTTATACTACGCGCACTGACCATTCTCGCCTAACAATAAAATAGGCCCTCGCGCGCGCGCGCAGGCAGTAAAACCCTTGTTAGACCACATCGCGCTGCGCGGGCGCTGAAAGGCGGTAAATTTGAATTCTTTTCACATTGCGCACCGCGAGTGACAAACGTTCGCGAGCGCGAGCGCGCTTCTCGCCCCAAGTACGGGATGTCGCGCGGGTAGGTGAACTTTGGAGGCGTCATTAAGCGAGCGCACCAACGACATCCCACTTGGATTGAGGACTTTTATCCACCTGGGTTGTAGCGAGAGATGGAGCGAAAATGGAAGAGAATGCGAAGGTGTTATTCATAACAGGAAAAGCGAAAATGCGAGTTTTGACAAATTTGAAGTAAGTTATGAACTTTATTTAATTTTTTAAAGTATAATTTTACATATGTTATATGTACAAACATGATAAATTTAGAGAAATGAGTATAAGCATGTACAATTGAAAATTTACGAATTCGTATATTCTCTTGATTGATTAACCAAGCATTTCCATCTTTATTCTGGAAAAAAAAAACTTGTATTTCGTTTTGTATGTATGTCGAACAGAGGTTGATGATTGAGCAGAATTTTGAACTGAATATAGAATTGATTTATACTCACCAACTTTTTTTCCCTCACTTAAAGTGTATATTATCTGCAATTCTTAAATTTCTTTTTTTGTATTCTCTTTTCCTATATACTATATTAATTCTTGTCTGTACTTACTTTACTTTGAGTCCAGGTATTCCAGTATTACTGCACTTGTTGAACGTGATTCATAACTCTAGTCATTGCACATTTCACTGGTGTAGGTACCGTCAGCTTTCTTAATTTTCTGAAGATTTTTTTTAATTTAGCGTACATAAAATATATATAATAAACTACTAGGGTAGCCCCCTAGAAAAAGTGTATTTCCGCGGGTAATACAATAACTGCACTAGTTGAGTTTTAAATGCTGACATTGTTCCGAACAATTGATCGTATTGATTTGTCTTGATGTATTTTAGATTGTAAAAATAAAATTCAAAGTGCAAAAAAAAGATATATAAACCCTGGTAGAAACGTTCCCCATATGTTCGCCAGATTTTACTCTATTTTATAGGGAATGGCCAATTTCTGCTTAAAAGTCTGGCCAGAAACCCCGCTACCTGTCGACGTTTTCTCGTCAGAAACCTGACCAACTTATGGTTAATGAATAAATAAATAAAAAATAACGTTTAATGAATTTTTATAAGTTAATAATGATTATTATGTCATGGATTTAATAGCTTATTGTTAATAGAATGCTAAGATATATTTGGGATAGATTCGAAATAAAAACTAAAAACTTATTTCATTAAAAGTTTTTTTAAGGTTAGAGTTTTATAATTAAATAAGACATAAAAAAATCAAATAAATAATCGAATAAAAATTTGCATGCTGTTTTAACGCAGAAGTACTATAATGGGATTTACATTTTCAATAATATTTTAGGGTTATGTAAGCTATTTAGATTTTCTATAAATTTCTGGTCAGATGCTGGTTTATTTCTGGCGAACTATTAGGAAACGGATCTGTCCAATAGATCGTGAACCGACCATCTAATATGCTCAATTTTCTACCAGGGAAATGTTAGTTATTTCATTTATCATGAAAAACTATGGAAACAAAAATGTTACCCCCCCCCCCTGGAGTTATTTAAGTATCATCAGGCTGAAACTGTACTACGGCCTACCCTTAACTTCCATTATTCCAGAATATTGTCTATTAACACAATTTGTAGATGTTTAACCAACTTTTTTTTCTATAAAATTAAAACTTATATTAAAATTATTTTTTAATCTTCAATATTTACTTAGATGAAGACATACGGTTGTTGCTTTAACATTCCACCCCATAAAAGTACAACAGTAAGAAGCATATTGCTCGGTACAAATAAAAACAACAATACGAGAAAGAGAATCAGCAAGATAAGAAAAGAGAGAAAGAAAGAGAGTGAGAGAGAGAGCTGGGTAAGTTCGAGTAAAAAATAAAATAAAAGAAGAGTCGGGGTAAAGGAATTTATAAGCTATAATATTGCTACCACGGTAGTAAAGCGTTGCAGTATATATCAGCGGGGCGAAAAACGATCGCATGCCCGCGTCCCGCATCCACCGTTTGCAGCCGAGCAACCACGTGCAGAGCGCGAGAAAGATTCCCCGAGCTTTTATTGCCGCGCCGCCATACGCTTATAAGGCGTGCTGCGCGAGTTGCGGCACTCGTCACAATAATACCGCGCCGTGTTATTGACTCGTTACGCCGCGGATTTTTAAAACAGCCCGTCTTTTTCGCGAGTCCTCGTATACATCCTCAACGCGTAGATCCGCATGCACGCAGATAGGCGTGGGTCGTTAATTAGATAAGGATTGTTTACGACGTGCGAGGTGAGTCCGCGCGCGCGGCTCCATTTGTGCATAAAGTTCTTTTTCGTAGTCTTGTTGTAGACGTTGGAGCGAACGATTCTAATTTAATAATAGCGTTGATTGCAGATAACGATAGGGACTGGACGTTGTAATGAGGATTTCTTGGGTTGAGGAGAATTTATTATCAATTAATTTTAGTTTTTGGCTTTCTGTTTCTGGGATTTTGATTATGGCAGAGTGTGAAATCGTTTATACAGTGATAATATGTTTAAATGATGTTATTTATGGAGCAGATGCGTTGGAAATATGTTTGTACCAGGTAACGTAATTACGGGAAACTGCTTACTTGTACAGAAATAATAGATAATCTTTAGTTTTCTTCATTCATGATACCCGTTTTCATAAAAAAAGAATTGTTTGCGAAAAATAAAAAACTGATTTATTTTTATTTATATAAAAGAAAATTAGTTTCAATTACAAAAAAAAAGAAAATTGATGTTATATTTTGTTTTATCTTACAGTTTTCGCATTTCAAGTGATATTGTTATTTTTTACTGGAGTACCTACATTAATTCCATTGAGGAAAGACTCTAGCAAGGAGCATCTTAGCCTTTAAATCTATTAGACAGAAACTCTTGAAAGCTCTCGAATAATGCTATAATAAATCTGTACAAGTTTTTCGTAGTCATATAAAGTGGTCTTTGTAAGAGATATGAAGTGACAAACGGCGTTGCACATATTTTTATTCAACATACTATAATACACGGAAAGAAATTAGTTGGCCAAATCCATAAGTTATTCTCCTACTATTACTTCTATGGAAGAGGCTGCACAAGTCCAGTGAAAGAAATAGTCGTTACAAGATTTATGTAAAAAAACTACCAGAATCTAAAAATATATACAAATTAATGTTAAAAATACACAATCCGATTTCTATTAAGTAAAAAACACACAATCCGAATCCTCAAACCGACACTTATCCTCGGACGAGGGGGCGGCGACATCTGGTGGTTTCGATAGCTGTATCCTAGACGCATCTAAATACAACCTTACGCCGTTACTATAACGCCCCCCCCCCCCCTTTTTAAATATATACTATGAAGCGATTAAAATATCCCACACCTATTAAAGTGACAAACACATTAAATGAGAAATCCTTTGATTTTCAATGTCCGAAAGTAATTACTCACGAAGGCAACTTACGGAGGCAAAATTATGGTAGCATATATAAGAATCTGATTGATTCCTAGACATCCCCTTTTAATTATTTTTTTTATTGAACAGTAAAAGTTGTACATTATTATAAAATATATTTATTCTTACAAGTGATATATATTTTTATAGTCTGGTTCAATTAACCCATTTCTTCCCAAGCGGCCATTTTATAGTCGATTGGTTTTTTGCCTAAAACCGCCATTTTGAAATTTCCCAACAGAAATTTCAAAATTCTGACTTTAGAATCGGATAGAGCGGACAATTTTACTTCAGAAAAGTGCTATTGGTTATTATTATTTTTTTCGACAATTTTTTAGGCAAAAAACCATTCGACTATAAAATGGCCGCTTGGGAATAAATGGGTTAAATAATACTTAGAAAAAATCCGATGATTAATCATGTGATACACTACCTAATTCTTCACCTGATTTATCATTTGATTTTAGTAGTAAAAGCATGTCGAAGCCATCCTGAAAATCACCTTCACCAAGTATATTTTACGGGTTTCCACAAAAAGCAATGCCATTTATTATCCGAAGATTCTTTAAGGTCCATAAGCTTCCCTTCATTACCGTTTCGCTATTTCAAAATCCTCACAATTAATACCAGCAGCAATCAACTGCCCACCTACTCGAATTCATTTTACATCCAATAAAGATTCGCCGACTTCGCAGACTTTGCAGTCGCGAATCGCCAAAGGAATCTAAATAATCCGCGAGCTCGCATTAAGCGCGAAAGTCACGCTCGCGCACACAATATTATTAAAGAGACTTTCGTTACACTTGGCGTTACACAGCGGTAACCGGACGCCGCGGGGCGATTAGCAGCCGTTAATACGAGGATTTTCCGGTAGCCAGCTGCACTGCAGTGGCTATATACTGCGCACTCTCGGAGTCGGATTGTCGAGTTTTATCACGTGGCGCACGCCCGCGATAATGTCAGTTATTATATGAATTTCGAGTTTTAAATGCGGCCCTGGAATTATATTGTGCGATTTAAAATTTTAATCCGAGCACAGAGAGATAAGATTGAAACTAGAGTTGAACTAATTCCAAAAAGGATAATGTTAGGCTTATCGAGTCTATCGCCTGTGGTATTGATAAAAATGAAGGCGTGCGGTGTTAAGTAAATATGGTTAGAGTCGAGTTGTATTTGCGTATCGATCGATATTGACACAGTTACAAAAATGCTTAATTTGTACTTTCTTGACTCTCGTATCTTTTGATAAAGAATCGTAGATATGAATGCAAACTAGATTTGGATAAATTTAGATAATTTATTTAAGTAGTTTTGATAATTTCTTAATGTTACATATGAAAAATATACAATATTGGCTATAGTATACTGATAAATATACTTACAAAACTAAAAATGAGTTTGAAATAGCTAGTTGCTGTGCATATAGAGCAGATTTTAGTGAAAACTTTTTCGAATATAATTTTACTTTACACTTAGATCAAGAAATGCATATTTAAATACACTTTTATGAATACATGATATTCATATTTAAAAAGTCCACCAATTAATATTCATTTCGTAATATTCCAGCAACTTATTAAGGCATCATACGAAGCGGAACGGTAATAATATTTTCTTATCTTATATAATTATTTTCTATAATTTCCTTAGTTTATGAGTTAATAAAAGTTATATTTTAAAAATTTAACGCAATTTCTTGAGCGCATTTCCGTTTTCATGAAATTTTGTTTATCATTCAGTTATCAAAGATATTTCCATGTGATATTTACCTAAGTACTCGTTTATGATTGCCAAGAAAATAAACATCTAGTTCTGCATGACTGTATGTAGTTTCTCTGATTTTAATGAATATATTACGCAGAAAGTCACTTTATATTTCTTGACTTTTATAAAACGATTAAAGATACTTTAATATGGAAATACTATTACTTTGTTTTGACTTTTGCAAATAAAAACAAATTCTTAAAATAGATAGGAAATCAAAACTAAATTATCCATGGTTGATTACACCTGACTAATGTAAGTCAATTACTCGTTCTTAAACAGCCTGCACATTTTTGCAACCATGATATGTACGTTACCCGACCCGAACTAACTAATTTAAAACATATGAAAAGGTAATCAAAATTAAAGGTATTTCATATATTATGCAGGTATGAGTTAGGGAATTTATTACGTAAGTTTCCTATGGTCGTCTGACATATCTATATATAAACGAATTCCGTCCCGTCCCATTCCCCTAACCCTTAAGACACTTGGGAGGAACCCACTAGCACATTTTTCTATAATATTTTCTATACATCATTTCTATAAAAAAATTATGTTTTAACCAATTTGTGTGGGGAAGGGTCATATAGTATCGGTCGTACATACAGAACCAGCGAATTTCTTTAGCAAGTTTCTCAATATTTAACGATATTATTTAATTATATACTCGATGTGACAATAGTAATTACCGCAAGTGTGAGTTGCAGTCCGAGGTAAGGGTGCAACCAGAACGAGCGTTAATCGTCTTGTACCCGTGGTGCATACCATATATTGTCCTATTATGCATTGAAAGTATGCTTTTCGTGCACAGAAAGTGGGCGGAAAGTGACTCTTCACCGCCCAAGGTGGTAAAGATCCACTCCGTCCACTTTATACGCACGCAAAAGCATAGTTTCGGTACAGGTGTGAAAAACAAATCTTATCGAACGTCTTTGAAATGATAATTTCTTTGAAACTTTAATGAACTAGCGATAGTTTTAAAAGTAATTTTGAACTTTTGATGAATGTGGGAATAAACGCTCATTTTTCTTAAAATTATTTTTAAAAAAATGTATTACTTTATATATTAAACAGCGAAGCGTGCTGCGTACTTTTCAGTGTCCACATATAAATGACAATCAACGATTCAGACAAGGTATTCGGGGTGGCTTATGACGAGGAATGGGGTAATGCGCTTGGTAGTTTTTAGTATCTGAGTAATATGTTGGTATACGTACTGTTTGGAGATGGTTTCCAAGTGGTCGAAGTGGTCCATGGTGTTGATGTCTAGATAGGGACCTGCGCTATGTAGATAACTTATACTCCGTCATAGCTAATCATGCCTATATATACATTCTTGACACGATTAACAAACACGTTGACACTAAAAACTATCGGAATGCACGACCTATTGAGACTTGGACATCGGCTACTCCGAGCACTTAGCCCTTTGTGGCCCATATTTTCTTCTTAAAAAACAGCTTTTTTCGTTACTTGTTTATTTATAATTATTTAACAATAAATAAAGTATCCATTTTTATTAATTAGTATTATAGAGAAACCTCTTAGCTAATAGAAGAATGTAAAATCATTTATATAAACCTATAAATAAAAAATTTATACATAAAAATCTTAGACGAAAGAGGTGGCTATTATAATAGCCACTAAGCCACAAAGGATTAAACAGCATCTCCAACAGTATGCACACCTAAATATAAATAAATGCCTAGTCCCGATACAAGCATATTGACATTGATAAACAAATAAAAAATAGGTTAGGTATAGTATTATTTGTTTCTAAAATCTAGCTTATGTTTACACTGATAGATTAACCAGCTAACTAGCATATTTGTCTACCAGGGCAACGTATACTGAATCAAACCTAAATTTAAATGACAAAAAGCAATAAAAGTCGTTTGAATGGTAAACATGAAAAGAAGATATTTCTTTTGTACCAAAATACGTTAAAAATATTAAATTTGATTTGACTTTCATGAGTATATATCATTTTATTAAAAAAACATTTAATATCCCGGTGTGTGTAGGATTTTTCAAAAAGAAAGTTTTTGCATAAGTTATGAATACATAGAAGACCTAATAAATCAAAAATTTTATGTTGAGTTACTTATAACTTGTTTAAATAGAACTCTTTTATAAAAATTAAAAAAATGACTTTTACTGAATATAAAATAATAAAATTAAATTCATTCATTAACCTAAAAGTAACATGTTTTCTGAGTAAAATTAAATTCGTTAAAGGTAAATTCGTTGATGTTGACCCCTGAAATTCTACGCTAGGTACAAATATGTACCTACGATTTATCAAGAGAGTTATTTAAACTTATTAAACCTATTTTAATATAAAAAGTATTTCGCCTTGTTTATCATGAAAATGACTTTCAATAATTTTGATAATGTAAATTGAGATTCGCACCAGTGTACTCGATTGAAAGACGCACTAAAAAAAGAATCTATTTTTCAAAAGGTCAAAAGTAATTCAGCTCCCTTACCCCAAATTCTCAAAAAATCACATCTCCCAAACTTTCCAAAAAAATCCTCCAAAAAGTCCCTATCCCACGATCGAGCCTCGGGCTCAGCTCTATCCACTCTCCGCATCCTTCCTTCTTTGGGCGCACCGTCATCATCATCATCGCGATCATCGCCGCGCACGGGCGCGCTCGCTTCGGGGAAGCGCGCGTCGAGGCCCTGAATATTCAAGCGAACTGCACACGCAGCGAGAGAAAGCCGCGCGCGCGCGCCGACTCGAGAGGTGGGGCAGCCGGCCGCAGTCGTGGAACCCGTTCGGTCGCGTGGCCCGCCCACGCATCGAGCTCGCCCCTTTTACGCTGTTGGCGCGCGGTGTGTACGGTGTTGCGTGGTGGAGGCGAGTTTTTACGAGAGAGTAGGAAGAGGATTGGACGCAGAGGAGCGAGAGCTTGATAATGATACCTATTGCGGATCGATATTTCTTTTTGCTCTGAATGGGAGAGATGAAAGGTTGTTGTTGTGGTTGTTGTTTGGAGGAACGTGATTGTGAGCGTTGGCATGCGGAAAATCTTGGCGCGAGTTGAAAGCTCGTTTTTATACAGTAGTAAGATTTGTTGGATAAAGTAGGAAATCTGTTTTTTTAAGATTTTGTATTGCATTACATGTACCAGCTATATTTTTTATGCGCAATACTTTTTTCTAATTATTGCTTTTGTTTGTTAGCTGGGATAATCATTTTTATTTAAATATCATTGGTAATATTTAAATTTACTCGAAAATATATGATTATATAACGAATATTGAATTTTAAAACTAGAATGATAAAAATAGTGATGGATACTACTTAATTTTATATTATACCTAAATAAAAGCATTATTATCATGTATATTTCAATAACTATTAATCACAATTTTTCTCGATTAATCCAAAAACTTATTTATTAGTTTTTTTTTTGTCAAATAACTGTTGTTTCTTGTATGCTCATTAAACCGCCAATCATATCGAGTTTTAAGATGCTTTGCTTCTTCCGGTTATTACTTTTTAGAAAAAAAAATTTTTTAAAACAAAAGATGATTAAAAATACTAAGGCTGTTGACATTATTGTTGTATTAAGTTCTATATTCTTCCTAAATTATATGTATTAATTTTCATATAAATATAAACTAAAGTAGCAACAACTGAATTCATCAAAATTTGTGAAAAATAATACTACGTCAACGTTACCAGTATTTATAAATAAATGAAATCCACTATTCCAAAAAGCAAGCCCGAAACAAAGCTTCTGCTATAAACCGATACCACGTACTCAAACACTTTACAAAACTGATAGCATCAGCAGATCGTCATCATGACCGGTAGCTCAAAAATCACTCCGTACAATCTGCCTCCCCCCTCTTCCCTCCTTATAATTCAATATTAAAATTCAAATCTCCCCAAGATCTCCTCCGCAATCTCTTGCAGCGTAAAAGAGGCGAGCCTCTCTCTCTCTCCTCCCACTCTCTCCCTCTCTTTCTTGCTGCTGCCTTTCAGGTTCTGCGTGTCGCGCGCGCCCAGCACAAGCCGCGGGAAGGGGCAACGAGCGCGCGCGCGTATATACCGCTTTGCAAATAAGTCGATTCTCTTTTTGGAATTCCCCGGACATGAGAGTGCGCGGGCACTGCACGTATATACGCAGTCGTGGATCGAAAAGTCCTGGGACATAATCGAGAACGAGTGGGATAGAGAGAGAAAGAAAGAGAGAGAGGAGGGAAGGAGTTTCTTGCAGTGCGGTGTAAAAAGGTGCTGGATTCTTTTTTTTCAAATATTCTAGTGTATAGTTTGATCTTTGTGTATGACTTTCTTTTTTTGCAACAGTCAACTTTATGTCAGTACGAAAGACCTTTAAAATTAATCTATTAGAATCTTTAATGTAGCTATTAGTTGATTGCAGATATGCAGAAACACTAACTGGCATAGAACTTACAAGGCTCACGTAATTAAAACCTTTGCTGTCATAAGATAAAGGTGAAGACGATTATATTGTCTAACAAATGTAAATTAAACTAAGTTTTATACAAGTAAATACGAGTACATTCGCGATTAAAATGTATATTGTGTATCAAGGGCGAAAAGTAGGCTCTTTTAGACAAAGTATGGAGTTTGCAGTACGAGTCGAAGGCGAGTGCGTTTTGTACTGCAAACACACGAGGTCAAAAAACCTACTAGGCCTTGGTGTACACCATATTTTTTGTGACACATGTATGGATTTTTGCGGAAAAGTCTCGAAAAGTACAAATAAGTAAATAAATCAACAGCGGGCAAAAAGAGCTACTTTTTGGTCGTTGTTTGATATTTGTCCGTCGGTCAGAAAACAAGCACTTTAGGTTCGCTTTTTTAGGTCCAAGAAACCGCGAAAATCGTGCATGCGTTACAAAACATAAAATATAATATAGTTCTTTATAATAATAATATGGTTGAATATAATTTGATTTTAGTAATGTTGTCATTGTAAAACTCAAATATAATGAATCAAGATTTCTGGTTCTACGTTTTGGACTAATAATGTAGTAAATGGATGGAAGCATTAGATCGAATTAAAACGCTTTAAATAAAATATTATTGAAATATTTTTGTTCACTATAAGTATATATATATCTTAGAACGTTTTATTCTTAGGTGAGTTATATTAACGTTCGCTAAAGTATTTACATTCTCAAAGTGTCAAATTACTAAACGTGAAGTTAAAATAAGAATATTTGCTTGACAACCGATTTACTTATCTGTAGCAATTTAACCAAAAAAATGCACGCAATTTTAGCATCAATAAAATAATAATATATTCTTCTATTAAACAAAATATACTATATTAGAATACCTGTAGATGTTAGAAGTAAAGAAAGAATGCACGTAATTTTCAAAACCTGCGTCTGCGAAGGCTATTGATTGATTGTTTTTACTACATTTACATTTCAAAGAATCATCAGGAAGTATCAATATTGGGTCTTTTCATTTACCGAACTTCACATATCATTAGAATTGTAGATTCGATGCATCTAGACAAGTCAAGTGGTGTTTCTGAATTTCAATCCTGGGATGTTCGTTTATCTTTTCTGAGAACAGGCCTCTGTCCAACATGATTCGGCAAATATTTTCTAAAAACACCCGACGTCCTACCATTAAGACAAATGTACACTGATTGTTTTCAATATGTATAAAAATTGTATTTAAATCATCTATAAATTATTACTTTATTATTAATTTTGTTTATTTTCTCGATAAGAACCATATTTTCCGTATTAAAAATACTAATCGATCTTTCAATGGATATTTTTATAATTACCTCTTCAAAATCATGATTCATTTAAGAATAGACTTGTGTTGAACTAAGTATTTAAGAAATTCTGTTAAAAGTATGATAAAAAAGCATTTCAATATAAAATATCAATTTATTTAATAAGAGATTATTTCTAGTTTCACCTTTCGAAGAGTATTTTTAGTTCTTTTAACAAATGTAATAGTTTTAATACATAGTTTGTTCTAAGATGAATGTCACAATTTATATTTTCTTCGGATTATTCCTGTTGTTATAAGTTTTCTTATGAAAACGTATTGTTACATTATAATTGAAATACTAGTAAGTTTTAACATTAAAACTACAATTGTAATACCAAATCAATTAATGTACTAAATATTGTGAAAGATGGTAAAATAAATGAGAAAACAACGCATGTTCAAGTCCAGATTTCTACTAAAAAAGGAATTTATTATTGTATATTGTTAGTACCATATTTATAATCTATTGTTTTTTTATTTGTTGATGCATTTATAAACAAAGAGGTAACAAATTAAGTCAATATAAATTATTATACGGTGATAAGATAATATTTATATGGACATATCTATTTTCGGAAATATAATTAGGTATATTTACAGCCTTCTGTTTAATTAATTTTTTCTAATAATAATGTCTAGTATTTTGAATTTCATTTTACTATTCACTCTTTATTACTTTTTGAAATGTTATTTATTTTATTTTGTTTTATTTTATTTTATATCGACGGTTGTGTGGAAAAAGAGGCTAACTCAACGTTCGCTTGAAGAAGAGGCTAACTCGGTGTTCGCTTAAAGAAAACGCTAACTCGAAAATAATATCAACAAAAAATAGCAAAATGCATGAATAACTCGGAAATCGCGTAAAGAAGGACTACTTTAACTAATTATTTCTCGAGTTTAATTTTGTGAAGAGTAACAATAAAAAATAGAAAAATTAGTTTTTTCGCTAAGCATGCATTTTTCTATTTTTTATTGTTTTTATTTTCGAGTTAGCTTCTTATTCAAGCGAACGCCGAGTTAGACTCTTCTTCAAGCGGAATCTGAGTTAGCTTCTTCAAGCGAACGCCGATTTAGCCTGTTCTTCCACTCAACCGTCCATATATTGTATATAATAATTTTTATTTCGTTTATTTATCTTATATAATCCGAGGCATTGTGAAAAATATAATCTATTTTTAGTTATCCACGTTGATGACTAGAATGTAGGACACTTAACTTGTAGGAAACCTGAATCAATAAAAAATGAAGAACTCCACTGCTTGTTATAAAAGTAAAAATAAAATATCCATGTTTCTCATTTTGAATATTACTTATTAGCTTCCATAAATATATAAAAAGAAAATAATCGAATTAATGTTACTTTATGACATTCCAAATGTCCATACAAGATAACACTGCAGCTTCAAGCCACGCTGTCCACTAAATTCCAAAAAACAAGTAATTTCAATACAAACACCGATAAACATCCCCTTACAAACCCGCATGAACAGCCACCAACTCACAATCTTCTCAATACTTTATCTCGCGCTACTCGTCTCATCCTCAAAAAGAAGGATCCGCCGCCGTCGAACCTCTTCCTAAATGGCCTCGCGTGTTTCTCGATAAACACACTCCCGTCAGGCCGCGCGTTTCAACGCTCCCGTCGCAAGCAGTGGCACTGCCTTATTTGCGCGACGTCGCGATTCGACGCGCCTCTCGAGCTAACGCACATCCGAAGAGAATCGGCGATCCCGATCTCCGCGAGAGATTGCATTCACTGCCAGCCACGCGATTGCCTCCGAAGGTTCGGGAAGTCTTTGTGTGAGGAACGCGCGCGCGGTGGACTCGATTTCGACTCGGCGAATTAGACGCGCTTCTACTGCTCTTTGCGCGGAGCGCGCGCGAGGAGATGAAATGCAAAGTAGAGTGGATTCGAAGGGAGCTTGATGAGCGCGCGCGCACCGCGGCGAGACGAGAGGATTTGCAAGTTTGGTCTGACAGCTTTTGAGGGACTTTGACAAGGAGATTTTTTGCTGTGCTATTTTTAAGGGATTAAGGCTTTGGGCAAGGCTGCGAGTCAGGATATACGTGATTACGGTAACAATTTTTACGTGTACATGTATAAGTTTACCAAATTGGTTTTAAGTAGCTTCGTCGAGTTATGCAAAGAATTGGTCGTTAAGTGGTTCAAAATGAGACGAAAAATAAATACTGAATGAACAAAAAATCTATCGTACATTTTTATATTGATAATCCTTTTTAACGCAACACGTCCTAAATTAAAGCTCTTATTCCCTACTTTATAAATTATATTCTTTAAAATATAAAAATGTTTGTCCCTTAGGAGCCAACTGATTATTTATCAATGAAAACGATTTTAAGTTCATAATTCCCATGTTAAATTTGTATAAGAAAAATTGATATAGATAAAAATTATGTTTTAATTACGTATTATTATGTATATTATTCTCTGGTACGTTTCAGTACCTATTTAGTATTTAACAAGAAAAATCAAGTTGTCGTGGCAAGCCTCATCATTTACTTTTCGAACCACTTATTAACCGATTTTTTGTAGAATATATCATATAAGCATTCTCGTAAGGGGCACAAATTTTGTCTTGTATAACCTGCGCAATTCCAAAAGAAATCATTCGTTATTAATTATCAGATCTATTTACCTAACTATATTTTATAATTTATATGTTAAGTTCAAATCTGCGCTCCAAAATTCTTTTCTTTGTAGGTGTCGGTATCCTTTATCTCGTAACCTTAACCCAGTAGATGACTTTCCTTAAGGCCATTGAGAGAGGGATGGCGCAAACATTTTCCCCTACTCTCTTATTAGTAAAGTCTTTACTGTCTCGCACTCATTGACTGATTGGGAAATGAGGAAGCAGGAAGTGCTGTGGATGCAAATGAGTAAGTAATTTAATTATAATTTATTAGTAGGTGTGTAAAATTCAAAATAGTTATTCAAAAACATAATAACAGTAACTTACCTCAACTTTGAAAAGCTACCTCAACTTTGAACTTCGGCATAATCAGGATCAGATAACTTAAGAGGTGTCGTAAACAGCTTTTTCTTAATTACATATACAGGCATTACTGCCCTTATGTAGCTGGCGGAATGCAGGCCAGATCTCCGCCACCGAAAAATCCAAAAAAACATTTTCTCAAAATGTCCTCAAAAAATTTAGACTCATGGTGATTTGAACCGACGCCCCTTGAGTGGCCATTGTTTTAAAAGGTATAAGGGTACCACTGTTAGTATAAATATTAGTAATATTTATACTAACATTGCCGTGGTAGAAATTAATGTATTGCAATAGTTGTAAAAATAGTTGTAAGTTGTGATGAAATACTTTTTGTTAGTTGGTATTTGTTTCCTCGTAATAGAGAAAGTTTTGTGATGGTAAAAAATTTTAAAATCATAGGCTTACGAACAAATGTTTATTATCTTTATTGAATAAAAAGTCAGTACTTTCATTTGAATTCAAAATGCAACTATTTGGGGTCGGTACCGACATCAAATAGTTCATTTTTAATTGAAATGACCAAAATTATTGACTTTTTAATTTAATTTTTATTCTCTCTTGCACTTCCCTGTGCCTTTTTTCTTTCTCCCTCTCTTAATATCGGTCTCCATTAAAGTTTTTATAATAAAACAGATTGAAAAAGCTTACATATTTTGATTTTAAAACATGTAATCAATATAATAATATGAAACAAATATTTTTCTTTTCAGATTAAGATGAGGCACCTTTTAGGCAAGATCTCGATAACAGACGAGGATAGTATTGGAATAGTATTTTAAATCAAACAAACAATAGTAAATGCGTAAAAAAAGTCTTAAGGAAAATCTATCCCATGTCTGTACTGGCAACACGATCCAATTATGGTAAAAAATATACCTAACACCGAACGGAAAGCATCCTAGAACTAAACTTATGCCCGGTAAGCGTCACATAATAGATATTAATAGAAACAATTTTATTATATAGCAACAAAATTCATTCCTGGTGACGCTTTGTAGGATAATAAAATTTCAAGTATATACGGGTATCTCGCAATAAACTAGCTAAATTATGGATTCATTACATCAACATAGTGGTGATATTTAAGAATGTAATAGCTGTAGAAAGGATGGATGAGTTGGAGTTACGTTTAGACACTGCATACAGTGTCTAATCGATACAAGTACTGATCCCATATCTCCATGGCACTACATGGGTACATACCATATGTGAAATCAGCGCAATTACATGTACAAGATATCAAGGATTTACTAAATGTAATGTCAATAGGTACTATCTGTGGACGAATTACAGATTATCTGTCTTTTAAATGGATTAATGGTATAGTTTATGCTAGGGATGTTCTTGAAGGTATGTACAACTTTTTTAACATGATTTAAAATATCAGTCCTGCTAAAATAAGTAGAGACGATTCTGATGTTCAACTTAAAAACAGTAGCTGGAACTTCATAACCTCTCTAACACCGGAGGTTTAATATTGCGCGAATTGCAACTGTCGAATCTGGTAACAATATAATAAACAGATATAATGCTTTCAAGATTGAGCTGGATTTAATGAATATAAGATACACGTCGTGAAGTCAATGTAAAAATACAATTAAATTCTATTTTGCGGCTAAAAACTGAGTGTATCAATAGCTACAGATATTTAAATGCAGGGTTATACTGTGATAAAGTACAATATATAAATAGATTGAAAATATACATAATAATAAAAATTGAATAAAGAAAGTGTATAATTCTACATTAGTTACATAATAAAGTAAACAGCTGTTTATTAATTTATTTACTGCAGATTTAACAAAAAGAAACTTCGTTTAATTCTATAGTGATTGTAATAAGAAGACAAGTTTACCTTAAGTAAATTTACCTGCTCCTAGAACCTAAATGAGCATAACTTCTTTTCCGCACTAGGTTTAGATTATACTTACCTATTTGACCTTTTTATTCCTACATGCAATCCTAGGATTTCAAATTAATAATAAATTAAATTAAATTTTCAACTTAGGCAGAACCTTAGTGTTGAATAACTACTTATTTCGAAATATTGTAGAAATTGAAAGATATTTTAAGATTCGATTTCGGATAATGATGTATAGAAATAAAAAATGCCATTCAATTTGTGCACGGAGGGTGTGCACTCTCCTTGTAAGTCTGATATTTCTGTACTAAATATGCGATCAAATACTTGTTTTTATTTCCAGCATTGTAGTGCATTAAGCTTCATCTTCTTGAAAATTATTGCTAATATTTTCTAAAACTTAATATCCCATCCGGATGTCACAATCATTTTGTAAAATACCGTTTGGTCATCATGCGGTATGCTTTGAAGTAACAAAATCTCAAATTCAAACTAAGAAACTAAAATCCCGTTCTTATTACAATCGCACGTCAGCTGTGCCTAAAAATACTCATTCCCCTTCTAATAATAAAACTTATCCCGATAAACCAACACAAAAACATAAATACTCGCAAACACACATCCAGCGCACCGCGCACACCGGCAACCTCGCCAAAGCAAACAAAAAATAAATTTCGCGATAATCAGCGGACGCGACGGCGCAATGAAAGGCCAGCAAAGAAAAAAGAGATAACGCGCGAGCGAAAGAAAGGAACCACGAAGAAAAGAAACATTCGAAAGGAACATCATACGCACACTCGGCAAGAGAGAGCGAGAGGTCTGACATTACGTGGGTGGCGAAACTGGTAGATGAGAAATACAAACGTCCAGGCCGCCGTGGCCTCATGCCCGCGAATGCAGGCAGCATTATTATAACCAGCCGAGAGCGCGAGCGAACGCGGTTATACAAAGGCGGCGAGTCGCGCGCGCGCGCGCGTGGCTCAATGCCTCTTCTCCTCGGGCACACGCGTGTATGCAGACGCATTGTGCCGCCGTGCGGCGCGGATCTGCTGCACCTACGTGTCCCATTAATTTCTGCGCGTGCACGCCGCGCGGTGCGCGATGTATTTATGATGGCGCGTGGCCTTTATCGCGTTGTATCAAGGTCTTGTCGTGATGGTTGCGGTTTGTTATCTTTTGTTGGCGATGGTGATTTGTATCTTCTTTTTTTCTCGGGAGGAGCCGTTGGTAGAGGTTGCGTGGAAGAAAGCCGGGAAAAAGATATGACTGTGAGGGTAAAAGCGCGTCAAACTAATAGAGAAGAATTAACATTAACTGAGAAATCATACATCTGGACTTATTCATAAATTCATGGAAAACCATGCAAGGAAACGGTATTCTAGACATTATTGTATTATTATTATAGGGGCCAGCCTTTAATGGTTAGCAGTGACAGTGCTTAAATGCCCATAGATATTATAGTCCCATACCCACTGTGATTACGGATTAATGGGAGTATAATGGAGTCCAATGTATTTACGGGGAGATCGGAGCGAACTTTACCATTGTAACCTCCACCTCGCGCCGTATTTTTCATTTCTAAAATTCACATAGTAACATCAAAATCGAGGTTGATAATAGTTTGTTATTATGTAAAGAACACCAGACAACAGCAATTTTGTTTATTAGTAGCCTCAAAGTTTTTTATTATGAAATATTGTTACAATTAACGAATGGAAAACGGTAAAAGTGATGGTCATCTTACCGTTTCTTAGCCTTACTGATAGCTTCACCTCGCGCCGTAATTTTCATTATTTTACGAAATTGTACGCAATTATGTACGCTTGAAGCTTTATAAACATTTATTATTATGACAAGAACACCGGACAACCGCATTTTTGTACCATAAATGAACACAAATTTTTATTTTTATGATAATAATTTTTGAGGTTAGGTAGAATCTACAGCAATCAGGATAGCTCCGACCTCCTCTTAAATGCCCATAGATGTTATAGTCACATATCCGCTGTGATTACGGGTTAATGGGACTATAATGGAGTCCAATGTATTTAAGAGTTTTTGTTACATACCAACAAAATTATAATTAAATCAATTTTTACTATGTATTCTCATACTTCTGACCGACTATCTAAGCTTCCCAAGGTGGTCGCTAGGCTAACGCTACTAGTAGTTCTTAACCAAGCGAATACCGAACATCATACTTCTTTGACCAGAAAAATTTGGTGGACTGATTGCCGACATAAAGTAGATCAAGAAGATATTGAACAACTATTGAGTGAACATTTATATTTAGTTATAGAAAAAACGTAAAAAGAATTATTTCTCATGAATGGTACAGTTCTGGCTGGAATACCGTTAACGACGAAAAGAAATTCATAGTAACTACTGCCGCGGATAAAGTTCATAAATATACTCGTATGAGCAAAGGTTTTTATCAATTTCCATAAATCTTTGGATATTGGATTAGCATTATAAAATCATTCATGAATGTGTTTAACTATAATACTGCATAGTGGGTTAATTAGAAAAATGCAGGTAGAACTTACATCGACACACAGTGATATGTTGTTGGCATCAATTATATGACGTAATTATATTTAATATATGTATATTAAAAGAATAATATATTTACTTATGGATGCCAAAAATCTGTTATCCACCTATTGACAAGTACTGGTAGTTGAAAGATAAAAAGAGTGTTTGTTATGAGATAGATATAATCAGCGGTCTGTTTGTATTGATTTATTAAAACAAATCTTATTTTCCAATCCATATTCACTGGAATAAAAATATGAAATACATGTACGTTTTACGTTGTGTGAATTATATGGAAAAATTAAATGGTAGTCGATCACTGCGTGTATTAAACCAATACATATTTTCTTTTTGCTGTTATACTTCAGATTATCTATTTGGTTAAGAATCTGACAACAAACTATGTATTACAATGGTTCTAAGCACTCAAAAAATAAAATTATTTAACCGAATCATTTTTGAGGTTATTTAAAAATAAATAAATTAAATGCATATTTTCTCCAGAACTGCCTGGAGAGTCGATGCATAATGATCTTGATGGTGATACACTGTAAGACTAATATAATATAACGTATATAATATAAAAAATGTAGACTTCTTATATCATTGTCGTCAATGAATGCCAATGTTAATGGAATATTATACCTATGTGAAATTAGATAAAATATGGTACTGGGCCAAAAATACAATTAATTTAAACTACTTTTAATCGCCATATTATTTCTTCAATTAAACAATAACGATTCAGAAATATAGATTGGCTTTTATAAATTGCATACTTTAACCTACTTCAGCAAATATTCCTTTAACCAAAAGATTATTTTATTCGTACTGCTATAAGTTAAACAAATAAATAAATTAATATATTAACAATTCAGTACTCCATGCTACGCAAATTCTATCAAAATACAAATGTACGATCAATAAATTGCATTACTCAAATATTAATAAACATTATATCAACAGCATAAAACTCATTTAACATACAATCTAGATACAAACTCAATTTAAATATAACTTTAGTTCCACTAATACAGTCTAACACTTTTCTCAGACTCCAAACAGGTGCGAGGCAACAAATTAAACCTACTTAGCCAATCTTATCTTTCTCTACGCGAAAATACATTTATAGCGTAATACACTTCTCGACCTGGAATTCCTTGCAAAAAAGCACACAAAATTGGTACAAAAAAATCATCACAACAAAACTCAACCCACACCGAGCAAAAGAAAGTTCCTCAAAAGATAACGCGCGCATGTGTATGTGTATACACACACATATATATATATAGTAAAACCAACACGTCGAATTAATATTCTATTCAGGGTGCGATAAACGAATATTGAGAACACGAGGCCTTATCGCGAGTTGTCTCGGGCAGCAGCCGAGATAAATTTTACGAATTAATTAGGCGGTAAAGCGTGCGCGCCGCAACTCTCGACAGCGATTTTCACTCGATCGAATTCTCTCTGCTTGCATTATGAGTATGCCACAATCGGAACTGGTCCTCGGTTTCGATTCGCCACCGAATCCGTCACAGCCGATGACATGATTGATGCTGGTTGTAGTTAAGAATGTCGTTGCTTTGTGTATACTATAGAGAGACTGTAACAGTGTATGGAGCGGCAAGTTTCTAGTCTTTACGAGACGTGTATAAAAATATTCATAAATTTGAATTTCGTACAAAAGCGACATACATTTTTGTCATTTGTGCTAATTTATGTATTTGTTTCTCACCACAAATAAAGAAGATATTTTAAGCTTTTCTCATTAAAATTTGTTAACAAGTTATTAGAGCAAATGCATATTTTTGTGATAGTAATAAGTGCATTAAAAAAAGTTCCTTTGGCAAATATAGTCTATTTAATTTAAACTATTTAAAAGTAAAGAATATTTTTCGACTTATTTATACTTAATTAATAGACTGAAATGAATAAAATATTTTTTAACTTTAAAAACTATTTAACGAGCTAATTATTGTAATAATTTTTTTGATGAAATATCAGTGAAGGCATTAAAAATAATAGTTTTCTTTTTAATGGATTATTTTATCCATATTCATTTGACGATTTTACTGACAAATAAATTAATTCGAGCTAATTAATCACTAATCATATTACTAAAATCAGTGAGATGAAAACGTGATGGGTAGTCAATTTCAATATAATTATCACGGTCTCTCAACTTCGAACGATTATAGAATACAGAAAAATGCTGAAAGTATATATCGCTAGACATACTTTACCAACTTATTTAATGTAGTATTAATGAATAAGTACACCGACGAACGCATAAACTACATTCACTTCATTTAATCCTCGCGTTACAGCGATAAAGTAGCACGGACAACTCCAAATACTTAATAATAAATATTAAGTTCTCGCTTACGTTGCTCATTACAAAAATTTCGGGTTCACTTTACAAAGTTAAAGGGGGTGCACGTGCGTGCGCGCGCTGTAAACGATCGTTTTACGACATTCTCAGTCGCTCGGAGCATAAAGGAGTTCGAATGCGCCGGTAAGGACTTGCAAATTACAAGCTTACCTTCGACAATAACGCCAGTAGAGAATAAAACGTCCGCTCTGAAAGAGAGTCGAAGGGCTACGCGGGCGCGCGCTCGAGAGACTTTCTCGCAATTTGTACGTATCTATAGAGAAGCGAGGATGCGATATGTAGAATAACACTGGGGCGAAGAGAGAGAATGAATATCTTCTCAGTCAAGCGTCTCAAGCAGTGCGAAAAAAGGTTTCTATATATTTATGTGCGGCGATATATAATTTTAACATTATTACGTTATTGCTTCTTTAAGGATGAAGGTTTATGTTGCCTTCGTATACTTTAGTTTATTCCGATGAAGCAAAATACAACAGTACCTCAAATAATTGTATTTATATTCTGAATGTTGACCTGTAGTTAAGTTAATAAATGTAAAAAAAATATTCTATATTATGCAATAAAAGATAATTGTAGAAGTTTACTTTAGTAAATTTTGAAAATACGCAGTAAGTATATATCTGTGCTAATACTAATAATAATTAACACCTATTTTCTGTGACAAGAATGTAAATAATATAGTATATGAGCAAGTTACTGGAACTGTTCGTTTTGGCAAAAAAGAACTAGGTTTTTCTATAACGGAGAAACAATTTTTTTACGTGCTTTAATTTTTGCATCATCGTAGCTTTTATTTTTTAAAATGGTAATATTAGTACAACATAAATTAAAGCATTGCATTATATATATAAAATTAAACAACATTTGGTAATTAGTCAAACTTGCTTATATCGATCAATCGACTATACCTATCAAAAAGACTACGTAATATCTTCTTTTTTTTGTTAGGTATACTGTTTTGTATACTGATAGTCCAATACAATGCTCAGATAAGTAAAAGCTATTATCTGACGATGTATCAAAGTGTTTGGTTAGATAATGTAAAAGTTATAAAGCATAAATATTGTTTAAATTTCCGTAACTACTTTATAATATCCAAGTTATAAAGTTATACTTTTAATTTCGACACATTCAACATTATTTACACGAATATGTTGCTGCACGATATAAAAGTTCAATGTTCTAGACATTTCGTTATACAATAACATTACTTTTGAATCACATCGCTTATCCGTAGGCCCGATTTCGTATTTGTTTCAACCCAATTACACGAACTTTCACTCGCACAATCGATCACAAGCAAGCAAGCTCAAAAATAACACACACGTATGTGAAATCCTCGAACGAGCACTTCACTACAGACACCCAAAGGCTCATCCCGCAAGAAGCGATCGACCACCGATCGGTCGCATTAATCATAACGCCAAGCATGCCCGCTCTTCCCCCTACCCCTTCGATCTCTCGAGTTTCCTTTCTCGGACGATTCTCACCGCGCACGGCGCGCGATTCCCCGGGGCTGATTAATCATAATCAAGTCTCGCATAAGCGCCCTCGATTAGCCCCAGCAGCCGTAGCCGTAGCCGCATAGCTTCGAGTCACGTCTAAACGATTGTGCCTCCCTCCTACTTCGTCTTTATAGCGCTTTATTGCCGCTGCGGGAGAGTGATGCATGGCCGGTGTGATGGATTCCGGATCGGAAATCGCTCGGATTCTGCTCGTACTTCCACCGCTGATTTTTCATTGGAGAGTGGAGTTATGGGCTCGACGAGGTATATGGAGATTTCTGTGTAAACTGGAGAATCGATGAGGAATTTGTTTCAATGTTGAATATGAGAAATGATTTTGGAGTCTTTTTCTTTTAGCATTGTACATTTTTTAATAAGTGGCGCGTGTTCACATAATTTGGTATAGGAATTTACGAATTATTCTAGGTAATAGCTTCACGAAGTATTTTAAAAAATACATAAAACTAATTGTATTTCCTGTACAATACAGTAGTGTATTTACACTCCCAGGGTACTTCTATTTTCAAAGAGTAATGAGAGCTTTGAAGTGATCAGGATAAAACCATATTTCGTAAGATATGGTTTTGTCTTTTTTAACAAATAGAATTAATACTTTTTTATTGTAAAAATAGTCAAAATTCGTAATAGTTTACAAATATCAATTCAAACAAAAAATTAGGTGTAATAAAACACTTTGAAATATCAAAGAAAATTAGTGGATATTTACCTCTAGGTCGTTTCATTTTATTATGTTGAAAGGTTTCATACGTTCTCAAATTATAAAAAACAATATTCACTTACTATATTGTGAAAGCTACAATAGACTATAGACTGAAATAAAATGTTCTTTAATAGCCACATAAATACCCCTTTATTTTATGGCATAGTCAATTTGCGATAAACGAAACAAATCAAAACGATTTTAAGCATAACCATTTACTTTTCACAAACCACACAGACATTAAGCAACACTTACCCATGACTGCACTAAAACAACGAATCCCATACAACTTTGTACATTTTCACCAAACACTGAGCCAGGCATAAGCACTGTTTCTTTTTTACGAATTACAATTGCCATTGAAAATGCTATTATTCATCAAAGTAATGAATGCTTATAAAATCCTCTTAACTGCCCACAAAATTCCCCCCATCCTGGCGGGACAAGTGGCGCAGCAATCTTTTAACGCTCGCGCGCGCACGTTATATTGCCGTTTCGCATTGTTTCTCACATCGCGCGCTCGCGTTTTCATCCCTAAAAGGGTGCGGGAGAGGACGACGGACGAGTCCGGCAAAATGTAGGTGGTCTCTTTCTCTGCTGGCCAACGATTTTAAATTAAAATTAAAGCCAGACGCAAGCGCTTTTACGGGCTGCTGCTGTCGCGCCACCCGCGTACATAACGATGTTAATGGCTCTTGGAGCGCCGAAATTGCGATTTTCTGCCTCTGTCTCTTCTGACTCGCGTTCTCTCTCTTTCTGGCTCTCTCACCTGTTTACTATAGCTGGCGTGTGAGAGTGTGGGTGTGTGTGAATGCGTACTACGTTTATATGGTTGGTTTTATTTATGTTTTTCATATTTTGCATTGCAGTTTCGTGCTCGAAATACGAACTTGTGTTGGTTTTGTAGAACGGATTCGTTATAAATTTTATTTAGTCATAAGTTTTATTGCGGATAAAATGAGAATGCTTTGAGCAAATACAACTTTCATATACAGAAACTTCTATAATATTATAAAAAGTGTTTTAAGATACCTTAAAATGTTCTTCAGAATATATAACGTGCGACCAATTATTATTACGTAATTTTAAAACAGGTGTTTTAGGAAAGGAAGATAGTTTTAGTCTAACAATAGGGAAAGAAAGTTTGCATGAAATCATTAACGACAATGAATTAAGAGCAATTCATTTTGCTGCCTCCAAGAATCTTGTGGATAGTTAAGAGCACTTGTTTCATCCATAAAAATCGACACAAAGCAGCTTGGTGATTACCAAACAAAAAGACGTTCAATCAAATTTACCACGTCTTAATCGACAAAAGACGCCATTCAAACATTGTCGAAGTTAGAACTTACAGAGGTGCAGAGATTAAGAATTGCAGAATATTAATAAAAACATCTATAACTATATACATGGTCACTAACAGAATGAAGTCCGAGAATGATATAGATAGCGATTTGATGGTCTTTGAAAAATATTTTAAAATAGTAAAGGAGTTCAAGTACGTCGGCACTATAATACATAGTAAAAATGAGACTCTCAAGGAGAAAAGGAAAAAGTTACACTCGCGAAACTCTTGTCTTTATTCTGTGGGCAATTTAAGAAAATCGCAACTATTATTGCGGATGATAAAACTGAAAATATATATAAAAATTATAATGCCAGTAGTTCTTCACGGATACGAAATGTGGGCACTAACTAATTGGGAAGAAGATAGATTCAGAGTAGTTGAGAATTGAGTTCTGAGAAAGATACTTGGGAATAAAATAGATGAGATTACTGCAGAGTTAAGAAATACACGAGTTATACGAAAAACCAAACATTACTAGAATGATAATGTCTCAAAGTTTAGGATGGGTTCGGATAGGCCGAGGCGACGGTAAAAGAATAATATTAAAGCAGACTTGCGAAAAACAGGACGCTATGAGAAGGGTTGAATGGGATTCGCAAAGAATATAGAGTACTCGTGTGATTGTGTGAACATGGCTACGGACTGTATAGTCCCAACAACTTGTAATAGTGACTACAATAATAATGGAAACATGATCATATCGGATGCAAGATTATCATATAATAACTGCGGGCATTCAAACACCATTACTGTTAACCATTAATAGCTGGCCTTTATAATAATATTAATAATAGAAAGTATCTTTATGGAAACTGCGTAAGAATTTTTCAAAAAAACAAAATTCTGTATTAGAATTCAAACGCCATAAAGAAACCGCGTGACTAGAATTGCAATATGACCGCTCACCATGGGAAACAATGTATATACGACGCTACCCATAACCTAACTTTTCAATTTAAATACCAAAACTATATTTGTTTATAAGCTCACAAAATCAAATATACCCGTTTCGATATTGTTGGTTATGTTGACCCATGGTGCGCGGCCATCTTGAATCTTATTAGCAAATCGCAGGATAGTTCGATATTCAAATACTTTGAAAATTTATAATCTTTTAATTAATATTTACAAACTCAAGAGACATCTAATCGATTAAAAAATTATCTCTAATGAATCAATACATATTTATTTATTATAGAATAAAGGATCAGCTGTTATTTTTATACCATGTCTCTTCCCTATTATTACCGATAATATCTCCATAGGTATCATCGAAAATGTATCTCTCTACACTGATCCATTCTAATCACCAAAGTAAGTACCATCATTACAGACTACGTTATCACTCCAAAAACAGCAAACCACAGCCATTCGCGTTGACGGAGAAGCTCTCGCTCCACGAAGCACTCGCGCAGCGATTAAACCGCGAGCCAAATTATACCGAAAATCGCCGAAACACCTCGTGTCGTAAAGAACGCGAAACGAGCTCGCGCGTCCCTTTTTCGGCCCAAGCGCGCTAATTATGAAATAGCATTACGAGCCCGCCACGCTTATAAACAACGACGCGCGCGGGGCGCGCCGACGACGAGAACCCCCGAAAAGCACGAGCGAGCGCGCGGCCAATTACGCCGGCGTGCGCGGGAGGATGCGCGCCATTAAACGAAATACCACTTGCTCGCCGTCTTTTTAATGCTACGCGCTCGTTGCCTTTTTTTTTATGCTGCGGAGCTGGTTTCTTTATTTGCTTCTAGTATTGCGTGTACAAGTTTCTGTATATTTGAATTTTCAAAGGGAGATAGAGAGAGAGAGAGAGAGAGAGAGAGAGTGTATTTGTATATATGAGTATGTGTACATATGTGTATTTATTTGTTTGTGTATGAACATGTGTGTATATATGAATGTGCATTTATATGTAAGTGTGTAAGTGTTTGTTTTTGTGTGTGTGCATTTGTATTTGTGTGAGTATGTCTGTATGTGAATGTAACCTTGATAGACTCCTTTATAAATTTGCGTTATAAATTATTGTTCTGGTAGGAGTTATAAAATTTTAGCAAGGTCTGTTTTTAAGATAATTTTATATCTACCTAATCAATAAACTTTCAATAATATTACAAAATAATGTTAGTATTAAGATAAATTTTTCATTTACTTCTATTTTTATTCATTACAAAGAGATTTGTGTTTATATAAGGAAATATTTAAAGGATTATAT
Organism: Gastracanthus pulcherrimus; assembly: GCA_949152435.1. Classification (NCBI taxonomy): domain Eukaryota; kingdom Metazoa; phylum Arthropoda; class Insecta; order Hymenoptera; family Pteromalidae; genus Gastracanthus; species Gastracanthus pulcherrimus. The sequence continues at coordinate 208,883,177 of OX424572.1, read as the reverse complement.
TTTGTGTACCGTCATCACACACTGTTTTTCGATGGCATTCAATTTATGACCTTAAAAATTTCCAATTTTTAATAAGATATATTTTTAGGAGTATGGATTTGTCCGAAAACTGGTCTCTTGATGATATATCGGGTCTTCTCTAATAACTGGTAAATTTTATGTAATCTCTGTAACAATTTTGAAAAATTCATTATTTTTATACTTACTTGGATGATTTACTTTTAAGGGAACAATATACATTATTTTAGGATGCAATACAATTGACTCTTAAAATGTAGTACTCAAGAGTCCAAAATATATCTATAATGAAGAAATCTTCGCTGTTAGGAAGTTCACTAAAAGTAGAGCGACCTCATTATATAAAAAAGTTATAAGCTTATTTTAAATACATTTTCTTGACGTTTAAAAACGTTTTGTGTTTTTCGATACCACAAAAATAAAGTGTCTTTCTCGGTATTCTATGTTTTTACACAGGTAATGAAGATAAAAATGATTCGCAATCGAATAAATCTAGTCTGACCATGGAAGTCCAGCTGATAAAAAAGTTATCTCACAGAGATACAAATTTTCGCAGAGAATCACCCCACATAACATTCACTCACAGGCAAACACTGCTTTAAATTTCAAAGCTTCCAAATAAACAATACTTCCCAAGAACTTCTTCACATTCACACAAAAAGAATACAGCACATCCCAAATAAATAACGCCCCCTTTTCAAGCTTCGCTTCTGACGCGCGCGTACTCCGAATCGAACGCGAGCCGGCGCATCTCTTCTTACTGTAACCTCGCTCTCCCCTAATTAGCGCAATTAATACGATAAACAGCCTTGATTAATTAGCGCGGCCGGGCCCATCGATCAGCCCGCATTCGCGTAGGAGTTGCCCCTCGCTGCAGTTTACACACGCGGAAGCGGGCGCCGTGGCTGCTTTCACCCGAATCGCGCGGAGTGTGTGTTCACGTACGCGTATATAGCGCTTATCTGCACTGGGTTGGGTTGGGTTGGTAGTATCCGATGTCGCGGGAAAGAGGGAAGAGATTCGTGAGAGACAGAGAGAGTGAGGTGCGGATCATGAATGCTCGAGTTGAGAGGGGGCTACTCGTTGATAAAAGTGCGTATTTCTAAGGAACGCTCTTTTTTGTTGGATTTGGAGAGTGACGTTAATTCAGGATGGCGATTCGGTACACAAGATTAAGTAATATTTACATGCGGTATATTATGTGCTTCGTTTAATAACTGATCCAGGTATAGATAGCGTGGATTTTAAATTTTTTGGGGGGCTGGTACGAAGCCCGGACGTGTATACACGAGGTATCCATTTAATGTAGCTTGATATTCGGAATTATAAAATTGATATTTTTAAACGTTAAAAGCTTTTGCGACGAAAATGACGGGTAATTACGTGCGCATTAATATTTATTAAAATCATACGAATTTCAAGCTGAGTAGTCTATATGAATAACCGTTACCTTCGTAATACGCGTTCAACATCGATGTGATTTTAATGTTAATTAACTAAAAAAAAAGGACGAGAAAATCAATCTCGACTGTACCCACGAAAAATCAATAAAAATCATCTTTGATAAAAGCGTACTATACACACCACAGTCCGCGGTGCGATCGACCACAATCTTTCTTTTCTTTTTCCGTCGATTCAGCGAAGTTAATTAAATTTATCGTCACCGATTTGCATAATAATAGAGGCCAGCAGAGTGCGCGCAATAAAGTTTGTGAATTCAAGTCTAAAGGCACAGCGCGATTTCGCAAAAAACCTCCAAGCCACGGAGAATATACAACAATAAATAAAAATCGACCGATAATAATTCTGTGTATGTATGGGCACCTAGTCCGTGTGGCTAAAATATATTCAGGCGTGTCGTGTGAGTTTATTTTGATGGATTTTTGCGGAGAGAGAGAGAGAGGAGGACCCGTTTGTGCGTTCGTGCGCGCGCATTAGTCACGGTGTAATCGGCCGAGGCGCCGGCACACGTCGAACGCACGCGCGTCCGATGGAATTCTTGGGGTAGAGGGAAAAGATAGATCTTTCTTTATTTTTGATGGTTTTAATGGGCAAAGAAGTTTTAGACATTGTGATTTGTGGATACAAACGATTTTGCGATATATACGAAGAATAAAACTTAATCAACGTTTAAGTGTACATGTTTAATAAGATGTTTTAGAAGATTGAAATATATTGGAGATGGGTGTTAAATAAATGATAATATTTGATTTATTTCATGAATGAATAAATTAAATAAATTTGAAATAAATGAAATAAATGATTTATTTCAAATAAAATAACTTTCGTTTATTCAGACTCGCACAAAGAATGAATCACGTGAGGTAATGTGAGACTGCTCTAGTAGATGCTCTAGTACGACTAAAAACTCTTGAAAAGAGGGCATAAGAGAATATCCGGACTGACGCATATAGGTCTCCACTCTTTTCTATATCTCGCATTTTAGTTTATATCATTGGGACATTTCTTAGTAAATCTATTCATTTGTGTACAATCATGTAGTAGTGTATAACTACACTTACACACATACGTATGATAAAGCATAGCGATATTCCAACAAAATAGAACTAAAAAAAATGAATTATTGATTAAAATAGATACTTGTTATGATATTTTGAAAATTAAATTTCGGTTTGTTGATTAATAACTTTATTATTTTTTATTATTATTCTAAGATCGTTTGTAAACTACTAAAAAATTATTGAACGTTGATGTGCTTATTTGAAGATGTGTGAATATCGATATGCTTTAGCATACGTGTGTGCGTAACTGTAGTTATACACTACTAGATGCTTGTACAAAAATGAATAGACTTACTAAGAAATGTCCCAAAGACATAAACTGAAATGCGAGATATAGAAAACAGTGGAGAGCTATATGCGTCAGCCCCGATATTCTCTTATGCCCTTTTTTCAAGAGTTTTTAGTCGTACTAGAGCATCTACTAGAGCAGTCGCACATTACTGACTTATTCATTCCTTGTGCAAGTTTGAATAAACGACAGGTATTTTATTTGAAATATACATTGTGTATTATCATTTATTTAATACCCATTTCCAATAGAAGAGTAGTAAGTTATTTTGAGAGAAACGTATTTTAAGTTTAAAAAATATTGAATTACCAGAATCATTTATCAGAATTAACTAATAATTTAATTATTTAAGAGCCACAAATTATAAATAATCATCAATAAAAAAAGTACCAGTCTGTAAATAAACTTTTAAATAAATTGGCCAATTTATCTTGCAATAGAAGCATTTTATGTCTATAGTCAGAGCTTCGGTAAAACCATTGAACGAAGGGCATCAATGTTCCTTTATCTAATTATCTAACAAGCACATTCAATAACATACATTTATGTATAATAGGATGAAAATATTATATATTATTGACAAGTTATGAAAGTCATCAATAATGGATAAAGATCCTCTAAAAAACTATTGAGACTACTATATTATTGTTATTAAAAAATACTTTCTTTTTACCGATTCGTCACAAATTATTTTAGTCTCCGTAGTGAATAATGCAAATATTAGTTGACATAAACAAAAAAAGATTGAAGAAAGAGAAGGCGTTGTAAGAAAAATTAACGAGAGCACGAACGCATTGCAATTATGCGCGTGAGAAAAGCAGCAATAAAGTGCACGAGTCCAGACCTCGCTAATGCATTCGATCCATTGATTTATTTACTTGTGCTCGCCGAGCGCATCAGCTCTCACTTCGAGTGTCTGAAACGTTACTCTTCTCTCCAAGAAATAAATTTCTTACACGTATACAACTGGACTCGCGACCGTGTAACTATCAATAATGAGACGGAATTCTTCCTTTCCACTTGTTAACATTAACATATTTTTTTGTTTTATTGTGATTTTTGGAATTCACGCTTTTAGAAGTTAACTTGAGAATAATCATCATTATAAAGACACAATGGTAAAAAGTAATACTTAATAAAGGAGGAGAAAAGTATCAAAATATCAAAAACTTGGTGGTTACCTTTCGGGCCAAAACCAGCGCTTTTCATCACTCCGCATTGTATTTTCAAATTTGTATTTTGATACAATTTAAATAATTATCCAGATATGCATCGTTCTCATGTTCTTATTTATTATACTAATATATAGATATAAGTCAAAATTGTGTTCGATTCTTACATCATTTTCATTCTCATTTTCCGATTTCTAATCATATCGTACCGTACACAGTAAAAAGAATTTCTTATTCTTGTTGCATCTAAAATTTTTTTCGATAATAAAACAAGTCTCAAAATCGCGTATTTTACTTATTTTAAGAAATCTGTAGTTAAAATAAGATTACATTACTTATTTTAAGAAAAATAAATTACTTAAAATAAGATTACATTATTTATTTTAAGAAAAATAAATTACTTAAAATAAGATTACATTACTTATTTTAAGAAAAATAAATTACTTAAAGTAAGTAACTTTTCTAAAATAAGAAAGAAGAAACCAATAAAGGCGAAAACTTAACCTCACATTTTGCAAATGTAAACAATGCGACCAAATTTTTCAAATTAAGAAAATAAGTTTCTTAAAATAAGAATGTCTTGATATGAGAAAAAAAGTGTTCTTAAATTTGTTGCATCTTATCTTAAGAAATTTGTTTTCTTAGAACAAGTACAATCCTTTTTATTCTGTATTATCGAATGCTAATAATTACTAATCCTTTTATACATCTACTTCGGGTGTTGATTTAGATCCATGGAATTATAAAATACATATTTATGAGTAAATTTGTTTCTTAGAATATTAATTTCATTATTTGCTCCTCAATCACACAAAAACTAAGCTGCACCGCAATTTTAATAAACCTCAAATAACTATCTCTTTACATTTATTAAAGCGAGATAACTCGCGGGTATAGCTGCATTATTTAGACATGCATAAATTCGTACTTATCCCCAAATTAATTTAAATCAAATGAATCCTTACTCTACTGACCCTCCATACTCTTGCACACTTCCAAACCGAATATATTACCCCAAACCAAAAAAGCAGCCCTCACATCTTGCGTCACTTAGCCGAAAATTCATAACCGCACCAGCCGCAACAATCTCCCGACAAAACCTACGCGTATATCGCCGGAGTCATCGCCGCCCGAAAACAAGCTTCCGCGAGCGCTATACATGTTGCGACACAACACGTATATACAAACCGCATACACGACATACGTATACCTACACCCGCGGTCTTATTAATATCGGCGCTCGGCTTTAATACTCGCGCGGCACGTATAGTCCGAAACTCTCGGGTGGCCTGCGACAATCTGCATACGATTTGCACGCGCGCGCGCGCGCGACACTTGTGACGCCTCCAGGATTTCCCGTACCACGCGTGGGTTCAACGCGCGAAATTCGTCGGGTTTTTGCCTCTGGGGAAGGCTTCGTGGATGGTCTGGTTTCAAGTGCTGGTGTGTTTGAAAGTAGATTTTTCCGGACAAATTAATGATAAAGTTTAACCAAACGGAAGTTTTTTCTTTTAAATTTACGTTTTTTGTATTTATAGGTGAATAAATAAGTTTAGCAAGGAAATTGAACTTATACGTTTACGTTACTATATCAAAACTTTATTCTTAGTCAATTTTAATGAAATTTCTTTTTATGTGGATAGAATTCATTAGTTATAAAAAAATGTAACTATATAATAAGTTTCTACGCAAAAGGTCTCTAAGGCGTTGTATATAGTTCAAAAGCGATAACGTTCTCAAGTTTCATATGTTTGCGGCGGTCGGCGGCGACTTTCGGCGGCGTGAACAGCGACTCATTCTATTAGCTTAAGAAAAAATGACGCATAGATCAGATGTACTTCAGCCCTTATACAGAGCAGTTATAGTTTCAACGCGCATTGTAACAACCAGACTAATATATAATAATAACTATTTTAAATATAACTTGAGTATCAATTATTTTAATAAAAATCCTTAGTATAATTACGTCCCGAACATTATGTTTACATTGGTATGATTATATTGGATTCACGAACTAATATTCACTAATTGGCAATTATAGTGACTACATCTCCAAGAAATATTAAGCGAAAAATTAACAGCTTCCGACTTTCATGGCTAAGAATTTTCGTTGTGTAACAATTGAGGGTATCAATGGAATAGCAGTATAAATTGATTTTGAGTTAGCCCCTGCATTACATGAAAGTGTTATCATTCAAGGGATTAACTCTAAATTGACTTATACTGTTATCGCATCTAATTACTGTATAAGGAAGATTTAAGATATTTTAAACAATTTTAGCTTTTTACTAACTATTCAGCTGTAAATACAAAAAATAATTTTTTCATAAGAAATCATACCCACATGATCTATTACAAATTTGATAACCATACATAAAATAAAAATTCTTCATTTGGTTTGGACCGTGGGATGGCACCACGTTAAATAATATGCTAAACATCTTGTGTTTTCTTCCGTATTGTATCTAGATGTTCTTAAAAAGGGCAATTCTGCCCAGATAATAAAAAAAATACTTGTACGCTTTACGTTAATTCGTCCTAAAAAAGAGATTTTACAACAAACATGTACAGGTTGCGTAGTTAGTTTTTGGTAATTTGTTTGGGGGACTCATGTTCTTTGATTCTTGAGGTGGTAATAAGAATATGTATAGTATAAAGACGGTGTAATTTGGAAAATTTTGAATTTTGTTCGATCTTGAATTTCACTATGTCCGAAGAATCGACAGTTATTTGTAGGTAATTTAATAAATTAGAGAAATGCCTTTAAACACTGAAATTAAGGAATTTTACAAAATTTGTGATTTTAATTTATCGTTCTATCCCTGTGAACTGTTTACATTTAATTAACAAAGTATATAAAAGTAAAGAAAAACACTTTGAAAACAGGAATTCTTTTCCGGCAAAGACTTATTTTAAAATTAACTCGTAAGATGCTCTCATCAGAATATAGAATTTCAACCTGTTCAGCTTACACGTGCGGCCATCAGAATACTTTCTTTCTTGTAACCATATAATGATATCAAATTCTACGACACTTTTAACTGCAAAGTACACACGATTCCCAGGATTGTCTAGATCAAAGAATGGTGTACAACAATTACATTTATATAAAAAATCATATAAAATTGTGATTAAATCTGTTCATAAAATTATAATAACCAAATACATGTATCTAAAATGTTAGAGTTAAGCATACTAATATTCAATCCTTGACTAATAAAAATGATCGCGATCATTACATTTTTGGAAATTCTCAAATCGCGACTCTCCAAAATGTCTCCTTATATGGAAAGAGCCCTGAAACATAAACACCGCCACGAACATGGCGTTCTTAAACTCAAAACTGCATTCACCCCATAAAACTTTAATTTCTCAGCGTTACATCGTAATTCTCTGTCTCTCTCTCTCTCTCTCTCTCTCCTTCACAAACTTTTTTATCAGCCCAAAGCGATTCGGCCGAAGCTACTCAACGGAATGCTGCGAGACGAAGAAACGCATAATATAAACGCGTCTTCGAGAGCAGAGCGGCACGAATGCTGTAGGTAAATTGGCGCACCGTGGCGGACATTGCATATTTTCGAGGAAAGGCGAATTGTCAATCTCGTTAATTCTCGTTTCAACACCTACTCTTGCGTGAAGCACTTGTCAGTTGCTTTCGAAGGTATTGTTTGTTTTTTTCATTTTGTGTGATTTTTAAACAAATGTAGTGTGTACATTCGTGAAGGTTATTCGATGCATTATTTTGCACGGTAAGCTGCGATACCACCGCAGGTTAGTCTTGTATAGTGCTGAACGTAGTTTTCGTCCTTGCGATGCCTTATTAAAGTGAACGGGTATCTTATCGGGATAGTGAATCTTAATATTATAAGTGAGAAAGTCCAGTAATAAGTATTTTGCCTTTATTTTGATGATGAACGTGCGTGAAATAATTTGTGTAATGTTGTTTTTGGAATAATGTTGAAATATCTTGTTTATTAACGGAGAAAATATAATGATGAAAAATATAAACTTACTTTTAGATTCATCAAAGTGTTCTTAAAAAAGATTGAATGCTAACTATAAATGTATAATTACTGGTATATCCTTCGTTCAAAAACAAGAATTTTAATTAAAAATAAACATTATCGGGGATATTCAGGAGCTTATCTGCTTAAGAGCATGTACAATATATAAAACGTTTTATGCAGCACGTATTTTTTGAGGTTGTCTTTAATGTTATGTAGTGCATACCATTAAGGAAAAAAATGTTTTGCGTCCGTTACTTGACAGATGCATAAATGCCTTACCGCTTCATGCCTCCATATGTAAGAATTTCTCTTCTTAAACTGAACACCAAAAAAGAATAATAAAAAATATTCGCATTTATTGAAATTTCTAGAAAATCTTACATTTACATTTATGGAATTTACTTATAGTATTTATTTACAGTAACTTTTATGAAAAATATTTAATAGTAAAATTTATAGCAACAAGTTTCCTAATCGTGAATACCGATACTGAGCTAATACAAATTTCCATATTTATTTTACGAGATCGATGGTAACATAGAAACACAATAGCATAACAGAACAGCTAGCGAAATAGAAATGATAATTTGAACAGCGATAACAAATAAACGTCGAAAATAGCGAACGCAATGTGAAAAGCAATAATAAGAAACGATGTTTACAATAATAATCATAACCATAAAATGTCCATCCGAAAGAAACTCGCGAAACAATACAAGCTTACACTCGTGACTCGCTAAAAACACAGTCAATCTTATTAAATGAAAATCTCTCTCTCCCAAAAAAACTACCAGCAACGCATAATGCAAATTGAGGCGCATGCACGTACATATACACGTACGGTACCTCACGTCAAAATACACGCTGGCGCGTGCCTGCACAATACTCTTACCTCAATAATAACAACTTTCAATTACGGGTTATACCTAGGCTGTGTTATTCTCTCTCTCTCTCCCCCCTCTCTCTCTCTCTCTCTCTTACGATTCCACCTTCTGTCCTTGGTCATCTCTCTCTCTCTTTCTCTCTTTTCTTTCTTTATGCCTTCTCCTTATACGTAATGAACGGGTCCTGAGCGCAGCTGCGCAGCAGAACGAGGAGGAGGTGAGACGTGCGCGTGCGACGATCGCGCGAAGGATTAAGAAGGAGGAGGGAGGTGAAGGTGGGCCCCACCTAGTCGCGTGGGACCGACACCCACGATATCGGCATCGGGCGGGTATACACATACACACATGCAGTCCGCGAGGCCCTTCTTTTTCAGAGGGTCTTTTTATGATCGAGAGAGAGGGAGAAAAAATGCAAGTTTCGCGGAGTCGATGTGGTGTCAGTGTTTTTTTGTCGGAGTCACTTTTTTTGGTTTGGTTCTTCTCTATACTTATTCAATTGTATTGTTGAGAGTGTTAGAGGGGTATGACACTTGTGGTTGAGATGTGAAAGTATACGTCAAGGATCTCGTGTTTTAATAGAAATTATTGGTTTACGTGGTTAATAAACATAACGGTTGTATTATGGTTAAAATTGTTATTGCTACTTTATTTTCTCGAGGGTACCATATGCGGTAAAAAATGTATCTTGTATTTTTTTTCGCTTACTGATTCTCAGAGTAAGAAGAAGATCATGACCCTTCGTATCTTTATCTTATCTAATTACCTTTCTTAAATGCGTAGGTAATCAGTTTTGGGACTTTTGTATTAATCGGTGCCCAACAGACATACACTTGCATGCTTGGACACTTGGACTTTGTGGATTATTCTAAGTTCCTTGTTCTTGCAGTACCAATTGTCAAGTTGCTGTAAATCACGAACAATTTTGACAAACTCTCATAAAATATATATGATGAACACTAACAATTTTATCTAGAGTCCTTTATGCGTAACATAATATAAATAAAAATCTCCCTATACATGTTTAAACGTTTTGAAGGGGGCGTTACATACAGATGACTAAAACAGAGGTAATTTACGAAAATTTGTAACAAATAAACTATCTATTCAAATCAATCAAATTTTTTTGTATGTATCACTCTAGCATCCGTTAAAGTGGTCGGAAAACAAAGAAAAACAAAAAAATTTAGTTATACTTATATGATACATGTTATATGATACATATAATTTTGGCGGTACTTAGAAAAATCATTACGATTTAAAAAAAAAAAGAAAAATCAGCTTTCATTTTGCAATAAAAGGTATAGAATTTTAGAATTCCTAACATGCTATAGGTTTATGTACTTCTAGAATCTAATTGAATATATAAAAAAAAAACTTCAAGTTGATTGGTTCAAAATTTATTGAGTTATCGTGTCAGCCAATTTAAAAAAGTCGTTTCGAGATAAACGCGTTTAAAGTTCGGCTTTGGCCCGACGTACCTACTTGATGCACATAGTCAAATGCCTGTAGCTTCATGTATACTTGGGATTTCGGGCTGTAACTTTGTAGATATATTCTTCAGATGCGTAGGTATGCCTTAAAGCAAAATGTGGATTTTTCCCTCCTATACTGAATGCCCTCTTTAAACGGTCATTTACAATTATATACGCTTTCTATATCCCAATCTGGATAATCTATTTATAAATTATAATATAGTAAATTACTCGTATTAATATATTTGTGTTTACGCCATTTATACAGGCCTAATTAGTATAGGTACATTTCTGTAGATTTGAATTTCGCGCCATTTCGTGCTGTCAATTGCGACGTTGCGCGACCGTTAATGCGCGCGGGTTTGGCCCGATTCACACGAGCGACGTGCTCGCGCGCGCTCTCGCAATAATTCACTTTCCACAGGACCTCCAAGATGTTCGCGCACCTAGCAGCCCTGCTGAAAATTCCGTTTTCAGCCTTTTTTACGTCTTGATTGTCGTGCGTTCCTTTTCGATAGGCTGAGGTATATTTCCGTTCTTTTCAGAGCGAATATATTCAGCCTTCCTGCGATCGCAACCGCGTTCGTGCGAGCGTGAGTGTGAATTCGCGCGTGTGTGTGTTGTGTGTGCCTCGTGGCCCGTGTTAGGGACAATTGTGGGGACGGTGTCCACATGTTGGACATGACCCGTCCAGGGCGAGCGCATCGAGGCGTCTGGCTCCCCGAGACGTCGGGGTGCGCCCGGTGCAGGTCGTGGACCATTTTGCGCTCCCCTCGCCCGGCTTGCCAGCCCACGAGGACTCGGCGAAAAGCTGCGGCGGCGTTTTCACAACGTTCTCGACTCAGCGACGTCCAGGCTGTGGCGTTCGAGCTTCGTGCAGCGGTTTTGCGCGGGCTGCGTGCCCAGGTAAGAGTGCTCTCATCGGCGTTATTATTAAGATTTTATTGTACAGCGTTAGCGTTAAATTCTTTTATTGCCCGCGTCTATTGTAATTGTTTGTAGCTTCCTTTTATTAATAAATCATTACGCTTGCTTTGGCTTTTCCCGCAAAGTCGTGCGGTTTTTTACGCCGAACAAGTGCCATTTTCTTTATCGCGAAATTAATTGTGTTTTTTATTTATTCAACCTTTCACTCACTCATCCCAATCCTTTTATTTTTATCTCAACTCACCTTGAGTTCATTATTTTATTAGATTATTGTTCAATTTGTATATTTTTTTAAAGAACTGGTATATATAAAAGAGCTACAGAATAACTTTAAATGAGCTAGAAGCCCTGTTATATATTTTAATAAATAAATAAAAATAAGATTTGTAAATAATGATCAAAACCTTATATTCTAGCCTTATGTTCTTTCAATAAATGCTTTGCGTGTATTATGTGTTATAATGTCAAGTATCATGAACCCTTTCAGGGGCAGTGGTACGTATACGTACCACCTTTTTGCTTTCAGTTTTTTCTGTATTTCGGACGTATTTTTCAGTGCTCCTATGCGTGTGAGTACATTTTGGACTCTTGAGATGATAAGTTATAAGTTTTGTATAGAAAAGTATGCAATTTTATTTATTTATAAACAATTGAATCACAAAAAACTCGTTTTTCTTCGTAAAAAATCGTTTATTCTTGAACGAAAAACTCTAGAGCTCTGAAATTTTTTTTATCTATAGTCCGTGTCCAGCTCTATAATATATATTTTTTTTAAATTTTTTCGCACGCTAGTTTTCTTGATAAAATTTTTGAAAGTTAAAAACAAAAATGTGCCCCTGAAAGGGTTAACAATAAAAAATTATGGAGCTATATTCTTAAAAAGATATACTTACTGTTTTGTTACTGTAATAACCGTCATTTTCTTAATTTCTTGGACGTTCAATTTTCATTATTGGCCGGTCAAACTAGCTTACATCAGTTACTAGCTACCTATCGGCTAGATCTAGTCTAGTCTTGTCGATAATGGTACATAAGCTGACGGCTCCTTCGAACATCTTGAGTAATAAAGTAAATTATGTAAATAAGTAATTATTCTTTATAACAATTAAGTAGTGTCAAATTGTGATGATCATGGAAGTGGCTGCATATATTAACGAAAGTGAAATATTTGATTATAATACAAAAAATATCAAAATATCTTGTTTTAGTTCAATTTTCTAAAGCTATCAATAATAATAGTCACAAACAAATCCACTCACATGGACGGTGCAGTTAAACTGAAATTTATAATGTCGATAATAAACGAAACTTTTTTTTAAGTTCAACATTTATTTTAAGTTCAATTTGTCAATTATAAACCTTACGTACACGTAGAACTCAAGAAACCACATCGTCGCTTCCAAGAAAAGCATCATCTGATCCTATAAAAAAAACTATCACCTCAGCGCATTCCCTTATAAGAAGATCATCACCCTCCCCGTCATCTCCATTCCTCCTCGACTGAAATCGAGCCCTCCTTCTGATCCGAAGCGACAGCTTTCATCGTCCGAGATCCCCCGCGCGCGCGTATTAATTCTCCCTCTGCTGCTACAGTTGCTCTCATCTCTTACACTCCGCTAGTGGGTATATATCGATGACGCGAAGTCAGAAGGAGCAAAGAAAGAGCCCCCGCGCGCCTTTAAATCAGCTTTGCATCAACTCGAGGAAGCGAGCCCTGAGATATGTAGACAACGCGGGTCGTGTATGTCGGTGAGATCAGAGGCGCGCACATGCGACACATCGGCGAGGCCTCGATTATCGCTCGCTCTTTCTTTTGAAGGATGGGTTATTTCTGCGTGCGGGAGTTATGCACGATAAGAAGAGTATGCGAATGCCTGGATGGATAGAGTCGCGGCTAGTGCATTATGCATAAATAAACAGTAGAGGGGGAGTGCATGGAGGAGAGGAAAAGTGAAGAGATAAGAGATGAGAAGGAGTGAGAAGAGATGCTTAAGTTGAGGTTTCATTCTTTGTGTTGTAAGTGCGGTTTAGTGAGTGTGTACTAGCGACGTTAGTGTTTGTTGTCGTGGAAAGTGATAAACAGAATGAATGGAAGTGTACATAGTTTGTGACTCTAATTAAATAGTTGATTGATACTTCGAATTAGAATATAGATATAACATTTCTGCTTTTTCCGTAATACGGAAATAAATGTAATTTGTACTTTATCGTACACAGTGATTCCAATTTAACAATATTATTATAGACAGCGAGAAATAAGCCAGCACAATGTTAGATCTATATAAATGGGCATTAACTACGAAATAATAACACTGCTAAAATAATTTACCAATACTGGAAACTATAATGATATACTGATATGGCAGAAATCGCTCTTGCTCTTAAGGGGATCCGAAAGCCAATTCCCTGAATTACCAACCGAACCATACACTATTTACTTTATAAATTCTCTTGTTTTTATCACAGAAATATGCTTTTACTCCAATAAGTTGTAAAAAAATTTTTGTTTTGAATATTTTCAAGATAAAAGAAGACTGTAGAGCATTTCTTAGTTAATCAATATAATTTTGATCTTCCAATAGAATTTGTTTGGAATAAAATTTGTGTTCACAGTTAAAATGAGTTTGAATAAACTATTTTGAATAATTAACTCGAATAATGACACTTGATTAATATTTTTAAGATTTTCTTAGTTACACATTATCTTATCTTAAATTCATTAGTGAAAATGGTATGTATTATATATATAAAAAATATTTTAATCAACAATACTTTTTCATAATTTATGCTATATTTTTGCATAAGTATAAATTACTAAATTACTAAATTACTATATATATATATATATATATATATATATATATATATATATATATATATATATATATATATTTCGACATATGTCGACATATTAAAAAGCAATAGATTTGTCATTTTTAATTTTCACCCCAATATTAAAAAGAATAAATAATTTCATATTGGAACATTTTTAAAAGTTTGAGGAAGCTAAGTGCCAATTAATTAGCAGCAGTTTTTCTTTCTTCCAGTTCTGAGTAATTAAAAAGTAGTTAAGCCTAAGATTGTATTTGTAACTCTGCATGTTTTGTACCATGAACGAGACTTTTAAATTTAAGTACACCATTCAGATTTCTAAATGGAAAATATGAGGTAACCCATAATGGGTCAAATCGTTTTTAACCTAAACTGCAGTTCTGAGTGGAACCTTATTTGTGTGCCTTGTTCTGAAAAATAAGTTACAGCACTTTAAATACGTGTCCCGGAATTCTAGCAATCTTTTAATTTAAAGCAAAGTTACTAATTTAGTAGTTACACCGTGTAGAAAATCATTAAATGTAAGTACAATATTTATTGTTGACTAAAAATCGAAGAAAATTATCAGTGTAGCATGTATGTACCCCTTGATGTATGGCTTTAAAAATGTGCCTACAAATTTCTAATTATATGCCTTCAATTTGTCCTCGCTTGATAATAAATCATCGCATCGTACTTGAGATATAAGCAAAAAAAGGATATAAAAAATTATAATATATATATATACAAGGAAAGAAGTTTTGTACAGCTGCTGCCCAGGTCGGTATGGCAGTTGCACAAAACTCAGAGAGTTCTGCGCTCCCGTCGTATCGTACAGCTCCTCTCTCATTTTTGTACCTCTGATGCCTAAAAGTCGGACATGCGCAGTACGAAATTTTTGTGAATAGGCGGGTTCTGTTTCATGGGTGTCTGCTGCACAGCTGAATTGTACGTACGCTGGGTGCATCGCGTTGTGTTATATTTTGAACGGATTGCAAGATGAATAATTTTTTTAAGAAACACACCAAGTTTGAGGTGCTATGTTTCACCTTCGAAAGTGTGTGCAAACAATAGATACAGGGCTTCTTAATCGTGTGCGAAATTATTTTTAAACTAAATCCTAACCTCAATTTGAATTTGCAATTTTTTTTCTTTAATTTATTTTAGTTTGCTATTTGCTTGCATGAATACTATGTTTCTTTAAGTGCAAATACCATGCCATAGTTTAATAACATTCTTTATCAACATTAATCGAGTCAACTGAAAAGTCTACTAGTCTACTGTGCGTACAAAAGAAGTTACGAAAATCTTATTTAATGTAGGAATATTTATTAAATTTATTTATGAACTTTAAGACTATTTACGTTTGCTATAATACAAAAAATTATATTTTTTTCGTCACGTAAATGATACTTTTACGCTCACATGACTCACTTTTTCATGTGAAGCACTTTTGAGGTTAGAACTTCGGCGTTTTCGTACTTTTTAAGTAAATATCTTTTTAGTGATAGGTTGCCCATTTTTTCTATTGAGTCATTAGAAATTACCGTCACGGACCCAGTTCCTGATCAGTACCCAGTGCCTGATCATTTGGTTACATTTATTACTATTTTGATGTATATTAATGTATACAAAATGTATACTATTAATGTATACAAAATTTATATTAAAAAAATAATTAGTAATAGTAAAATATTTGGCAGTCATACAAAAGAACTTTAAAAGTTACTAGTAAAATACATTTTTAAGATAAAAAATGTTAAAGTTGGACGTTGTTGGCAACATCATGATTGGCACCATCTTACTGCATTTGACTACAATTGAGTAAGCAAAGAAATTTAAATCATTTCTTTAAAATTTTGTGATGGATCGTAGAAAAACTTATGTAATCAAGTTATTCAACAGTTTATTTGTATAAATCATTTAAAACATTCATATAAAATTTTATTGATATTTGTAAAAACGTGGGATTAGAAAAAGGATCCAAATTCTTATCGTTTACCCAATTCCTGACCAGTATTAATAACATGTTTTATGTGTGTTTAAAAATCTTAAAATACACAAATATTTGTAATAACACAACTCTATAAGTAGTTTCAATCCTTGCGTAAATTATTTATCAGGCAAAAGTAGCACAAAACTTGAAAATAAATCACAACACTATGTACATTTTATAGGTTATAATATATGCTCACACGCGAATCTATATCGTGCAGTAGACAGAGTACGAATATGTATTGCATAATAAATTGTATGCCCATCTGAATGAAAATGGCTACTTTTTTCCCTGAAAAGCGAGAACAAAATTACACTTTTTGCCCGTAAAAATGATTAGCGGGAAAAAACTTACTTTTTCCCGCAAATGAGGGAAAAAAGTAACTTTACTAGAAACTACTCAAATTCCTTTATTTCACAAAATTCTACCAATAACTCTGATTTTCGATTGTCTTTTAACAATTTCAGTTGCCCCCGACCCCAAGAAAATAAATTCTGCTACAATTGCGGGAGAAGGGGCAGTACGCTATCGGATTGCCCTCGCTGCCAGCAAGTGCATCTTAAGTATATAAATCGAAAGTTAGGGAGAAGGAAAAGACTAGGCCGTAGGGGGCCCCAAGGAGAAGAAGCGGAAAATCGAGTTGTGGAAGATCCTTTTCTGTTTTCAGGGGCTCAAGGACCGGGGAACCAAGAAGAGGGGGAACCACCACCCTATGCCGCGGTGGTAACGCCCGGGCCAGCCTCCCGTCAGTCCAGATGGGATGTCGCCGCCGAGGGGGGAACCCTGCGGGTGACGGTAAGGTTCAATATCAACAAGAAGACCACCGCCAATACCAGGGTATCCCGGTGGGACCTATCTCCAACGGGGAGGCCAACCATCGCAACGTAAGAAATTTTCAAACTGTAAGAAATTTAAAATTTGGATTTTTTCAATTTTCTTCAATGCAGGAATAGTTTTAGGAAAGCGAATTTCGTACATAATAAAGTACTCATAAAATCCTTCATTTTCGGGCCGGAAACGATTTTATATGAATCGATTTTCAGTTGTTATACTGTGTGACAAAATTTTATTTTAACATTTATTACTCGGAAACTATATAATAAAAGTCAGTGAAATTTTTACTGAATAATTTTTTTGTATACAGGTATATTCCTGTAAATTTTTAGGTAATAAGATGGTTTGTTTTCTGAGAAAAAAAAGTAATATGTAAAAGAATTCAAACAATTTGCTTCATAATCTTCTTAGATACCGCTTAGATATGCATTTTGAAGCGATTTGAGGTATTATATTTGAAGGTCAGATCCTTTAAATACAAAATAAACCAAAAAGAAAATTATTAAATACATATAAAAGAGATTTTTGGATTTTTGAAAGTAAACAAAAATTTTACCAAATTTCCGAGCTTGAAAACTTTCTTCTAGTTAGAGCGCCAAAAGGGCTGCTACTCCGGTATTTTTTGCTTTCGTATATAAATTTTTGACTGATTATTTTCTATTGGAGCATCTTGTTAAACATAAAATGAGTTTGTAACTGACTTGTAAGTGCTCAAAAATGAAAATTTAGCTATAAGATATATAGAAATAAAAAAAGTGGCTCAAAGTCACCCCTCTAAGCGGAGTGACTTTGACCACCCTATTTTTCATACATTACTAGAAGGTATGCTTTTGAAATTTTATTCCTAGGGTGTGAATATATACTATAGCTCAAGACTAAACTTTTAGAACTTGTTTTAGAACTTAATTTTTGTCAGGAAGCAAACCTGAGTAGTGTAAAGTTTCAAAGTGGAATAAAGTTACCAATTATTCAATTTAAACAATACTTTTTCACCCTGTATATCACGACATCTGTAAACTTTATTGTCCTATTTCTTGTAGATATTAAGTATTGTTATATATGAGATTTACTATTTTACACTTCCAACCAATTTTACGCATTATATTTCACGAATAAATAAGAAAAAAACTGGAAAGATAATGTTATATTCACAATATTATTATTTTGTGGTTTTTTAAAAATGATTTAATAATGACATAATTTATTATTGCAATAATGAATACATATCTATCTATAATATATCAAAGAAAAATTATAATTTTTATACTATTTTGATAGTGGAATTTATAAACTAATATATGTTAAATACTAGTAAAATGTTTAAATTAATGATTTTAAAAAATGATGCGTTTTTGTGTCTTATGCATTTTTTTCAATAAAAGAAAGAAAAACAATAATTTAATCTTTTATAGGTATAGGTTTTATTTGATCTTATAGATAAAAATGGATTTTAGAATCAGTGACAGATCGCTGACCAAAGACGCTTATATATGATATATATTTTTCGGTAGGGAACAAATCTCTAAATGAAAATAGTTAGAGAGGAAAATAACAGTGATGGGTGGTACTACGCAACTGCTCCTTATTTATATAATAATTTTAAATAAATTCTCTTTGAGAAAGCATAGTGCCAAAGCAGTTGGCAGCGTTTTTCTATCTCGAGAACTGTAAAAGATACAGTACTTTAGTCCGTATGTTTTGGAAAGAGAATTTGACGCAGAATATGCTAGTATTTTTTAAGAAGATGAAGAATGGTACTATTAATCAGTTACGAGAAAAATGAAAGAAATTGGTTTATTTTATCAGAAACAGATTTACATATTATATCCCATAAGAGCCTTAATTTGGTAAAAATAGCTAATTTATTTTATGTTCCTCGTAACTATTATGTTATAGTACCATTCTAAATCTTCTTTTATCGTAAAATATACATCGAAAACTATCATTGAAATTTTTTGTAACAAAATTCCTATATATATATATATATAATTTTATATTACTTTTTTGCTTATATATCAAGAACAAGATACATTGATTTGTTTTTCTCAGTTTGTTTTTGTTTCAACTCAGTGCAAATGTTTTCGGAAGAGTTGGTAATTATCTATTTTTAGCACAATCATTCTTCTACAATTAGGTTATTAATAAGCAACAGTGGCTTTACATTTATATCTTAGAACAAATAATTTCTTGTAGGAATAACTAAGTTTGAGGAAACTAAATGCTAATCACTAGGAGCAGTTCTTCATGAGGTTTATGGTTTGTATTTGTACCCAAATTATCGCTAACAACGCCATACCTTTTATTTCCTTGACATGCCGATTTTCTCGTGTGAGCGCGAAACACAAAGATTCGCCACCTAGCGTTATATAACGAACTACGACCTGTTAAATAATTTATCATTAAATACTTATATGTTTTTCTTGTAACATCTTATAAAGTTGCCATTTAACGTTTATGGAGATTCTTCCGAGAGAATCGACCATCGAAAATACCAGAATTAATCCTTAAATCGTCCTGATCGAATTCCCTCACTTGATACAATTTTCAGCAATCGAATGAAGGCTCAAAGGAAAGATTTCATCGAAATTTATAATTATAAAATGACTTCAAATGGGGACTGCTCTATTTTCACAATTTTACAGGGGTTAACGGTATATTTCTCGATATATACAGATATACTACATAATTTCAAAATCTTATAAAAAAAATACGTATAAAAAAGTATTGGCAAAGATTGCCAGTCATGGTTTTAAACAATGAAGACCTCTAAACTTTTACCCACTCATGTATACTTTTTGTCAAAAGTACTAGGAGATATACCTACAATATCCAGAACCGCAATTCAAAAGGGTCACACACACGCTTTAAAAGTCAAAATTGTATTAATATATATAAATGAAGCCTTCTCCTTCAAAATTCGAATGATAGCTTTTTATGAACCGCTAACCCCCCATAAAATGATAAAAATGCAGCAGACCCAATTTGGAGTCATTTTATAATTATGAAATCTTTTATTTGAACCCTCATTCGATTACTGAAAAGTATGCCAATTGGAGGAATTCGATATGTACGATTTAAGGGTTGACTCTGGTATTTTAATAATAGTCTTAAAATAAGATGGCTGATGATGCGATGGCTCGGATCCGTAGTTTTTTTCGTCAGCTTTCATTTCCCACCTCGTTCGTAAAAAAATTGTACCAACGCGTCATATTTTACCAAAATCGTGAACCATTTACTCCCTGTAATAGGGTATAAATGAAGCAGCCCCCATTTATAGCCATTTTTTAAGGATAGCATTTATTGAAATCTTTCATTAGAGCCCTTATTCGATTGCTGAAAGTTGTGCCAAGTGGCTGGTTTATGGTTTTCTGCAGTTTTCTGTCTTTTAGAGGTTGAAAACCTTGATCCTTAATATCTCAAGCTTCCTTGAGTCCAGGGTGCTTTTTTAATTCATGTTTTTTGATGCTCTAAACGATGGCTTAGGTTTTATCGGTTGTACTTTGGGGGCCGATTGCCTATGTATCGTGGGCATCGTTCTTTATGTTTTATTTCCATTTTATATTCTTATAATCTCTAAAATAAATGAGTTTATTGATACATTAATATTAACCAGAGTACGAAAAGTATTCGACCGCAAAATATTTTCGGATACTCTTTCGGATTCTGTTTCTGTAAATATCGAAAATAAACAACGAAATAACAATTTCTAAGCATTTTACACCGTCCGATACTTTAATCTAATACTTTTTTAAATCGCGTATATCGGCTTAATACACGGTGTACAATACTTAGAAATTGATATTTTGTTGCTTTTCTCGATATTTACAAAAAGAAGAAAAGTATCCGAAAATATTTTGCGGTCGAATACTTACCGAACTCTGATATTAGCCATGGAATTCGTCAAACCAAACTGCAATTGAAATTCCATGAGAACAGTGTAATTATTACACTATACAATCTACAGTTAAAAAAACCCTCAGAAAAATTGATATTTGTATATATCCCAATCACAGGCTCTCTATTTCCTTCGTCGCATCGCACGCATCAAAATTGTCGCTTCCGTTAGTGATTTATGGTTTGATCTCCAACACCACGCATCTTTTGCTGCACCAACCTCAAGATTTATACATAATACGAATCGTCACGGAATACTCTTTACCCTATCCACACACCCACAGTCCAGTCCACTCCACCTCGCACCTCTTCATGCCTATACCTATATTTCTCTGCAATCTTTTTTCCCTTTATCTTGGGCTACCGCGTTCACGCACGCGTGAAAATCCGTGTCATCTAGCGCAAAACGCGCCGCGCCGACGTAAATCATAATTAAACGAAGTGTCTTTCTCCGCGCGCGGAAAGAAACTGTATACGCGCCAGCCAGCTGATAGGCGTTCGCCGCCGAGTATGTGGTTATACCGCTGCCGAGGGGCACGCGCGAGCGCGCACGAGTACTCAGAGCTTATCCGAGTATGCGTTTCATGATTTATCTCTTGTTTAGCGTTGCGAAAGAGTGCCGCCGTCGCTGCTGCTGGTGGTGATTTTCGCGCCCTGGACTGAAAGAAGGATTTCCTTGCTACAGGTAAATTTATGCCTCTGAGATATTACGAAAAATGCATTACATTAAAAATTGGATATCTCAAATATTTAGTACTCTACGTTTAACCATTACAAAAGGCAGGTTTGGCTTGAGTTCTTCAAAGTCATGATTTACTGAATATTAAACAATTTTTAATTCACAGTCTTTCAAGTCTGCTGACTTAATAATTAAGGAATCGTACTAGATATGCAGAAATTATCTGCCCAGTGTCCTGTTAATGAATTGACACATTTAAAATATTAACAAAAATGCATTTTATTTCAAATAAATTGATGACAGTATAACATTAGGCTAGAGATTTTTTAAACCATGATTAACTTTAAAATAATATGTAGTTCACTTTTTCAAAGAATAGCTTTTCTGAGTGTAGCTTGTATGCTTTCAACAAATAATGAAGGAGAGAGAATGAGAGTGAGTGATAAAGAGAGAGGTGCTAAGTTATCGTATTATATAAATTACTCTAAAATATATTTTATCAAATAATAAACTACGAAGTTTTCTGAAATGAAAAGCTACTATGTCAATCTCATCGCAGATACCTTATCGCAAGAACATGATATTGAATTATCTATTTCCTTGTTATGAGAGGTGTCAAAATTATGATTTATAAGAAGTTCGTATAGCATATAAATATAATCATCTTGTTAACAATTTTTAATCTAGTACTTTACATAATATATGAGAATTCACTATAAATAAAAAGGACTTACAAAGAGAGCTACCTACTATTTGACTTTGAATATGCATTATTTTAGTGAAAAATGGTACCTCATAATCTGGTCGTAACACTTCCTGTATTCAGATTCAAAAATTGATCAAAAAGTATATGAATATAGACAAAAAGAGCATTAATTTTAGGCTCATAACGTTAAAAGATATTAATTTATTCAAAAGTTATTAATGATCAAATATAGTCACAACAATAGATGAAAATTACTAGAATCCCAAAGATTAAAAATGCCTTCAATTTTCATATATTTGCAGTCGCTATCTTTGATCATTAATTACTTTGAAACAATAGTATATTGTGCAACAAGGGGGGGGGGGGGTGGGCTATTTCTAGCGGTGGTAGGATAACTTTGCATGAGTCGGAGTCGAGGCCGTTGAAAAAAGAATAAACTATTTTAAAAGCGTTATCTTATATCATTCACATCTACAGCTTTTGATACCACTAAAAAATTTAAGTAGTATTTCCCGCGATGTTTTTCTTGGTAATTATTACCAAAAACCTTTTTCTAGAGCCTCATCAAAATTCGTCTCTCGAGGCGTGATAGCTAAGTCTAAGTCCTTCTAAGTCTAAGTAAAATTCAACACACTTGCAGGACATCAATGGATTTGTAGATTCATGTATATTATATATTCATGTATATGCACAGTGCTTTCCCGATATTCCTATCTTTGATTTGATTACAATAAAATATTTATTGCATGGGAAACATCTTCGACAACTCAAAGCTTAGTGTATAAAATTCTACCTTAAAAATTGCAAGTCTTGCTAAAATTCACCATAATTTATTATGAATAAATTAACAAGTTTATCGGACTATTGGCATACCGTTTTCCTCTAACTTCGCCCAATACCAACATGTGCAAACCTTAATAAAAAATTGAATAAATATTCACATACTTGGTTGACTAAGAAATAAATATAAAAACACTAATATGTCCACCCATTGTCTATTCACACTCGTTCATAAATCCATCGCTCTCCCAAAATATGCACACACACTCACATATACATACACATAACCGTAAAAGATCGATCCAAGGGTACTCGAGGCCTTCATCGACGCAACACTGCGACTCGCACTCGCTCCAACTCGAATTTCCGGTTTCCATTGTGCGCACTCCGTGCGCGCTTCTTTCTCGCTTTTGTCTTTTGTGCATGTCTTTCTCCTACGGACACCTCTCTTCTCCTCCCGAGCCCTTTCTTTCCCTCGCGCTATTTTTGCGCGCGCCCGGCGTTCAGCTTCCTCTTCTCTTTCATCCTCATTCTCTCGTTGCCATCTCTTTCGTTTATCATCCTACTCTCGCGTGGCAGCGATTCTCGAGACTAGATTGTAAGCGAGACGACTCGGCGACCTGTATCAAGTTGTTGGGTTGTGTCGTATATATTATAGTGGAGGCGCGTGGGTGAGCGTTTGTACCGCTTTTTTGCGTCCCTGCGGTGTATAGCGATTATTGATTTGAAAATTACGGCAGCGGTTGAGTTGTTGTGTGATACTACATGATTTTCATTACAAGTGTATGCGTTTAGGCGGTACAGTACTTTACATTGTTCTATTTTTGAGTAGAGAATGCTGTGCTTTAGTACGAGGTGCTTAAATACTGGAAAGCAACGTTCTGAGATTTTTAAATTTTATTTAAAGATTGAATGGATCGATATTGCTGCTTAGGTTTATCTTTTCAAACAGGAATATATCTTTATCAACACCTAGTAAATAGTAGTCCAATGGATAAATGTAGGTATCTAAAATAGCTAATAAGAAATAGCAGACAAAATTTAAAAATAGAAAAATCACTACATTTGACTACACGCACAGATTTTATCCTACGAACATAAAACAATGATTGCCAAGATAAATTAATTGTAATATAATTTTATTTAACTGTTTTCTTTCTAGCTGTTTCAATAATGTAGCATAATTTATGGAGTCGAAAAATATCTATATCTACCGAAAATAATTCCAAGCTATAAATCGTCCTGTTCTGCAGTGAATTCTTCCTCGATAAAAAATAGCCTACGCTCCACGCTATTCAACAAGTGACCAAAGAAATTAATTACGCAATCAATATAACCACCCTATTCCGAAATAGATGTTTCAGAGCCAAAATTATTTGCGAACTGCTGAATCCTTCTACAGGGCGGTGTTTAGTTTCACGAAAGGATGCATCAACTGACCCACCTATTTTTCGCCTGTCAGCCATGTGCGGCGCAACATAGCCAAAATCGCGTGCATACTAGTGGTGCTGATTCTTGCCTCCTCCGCGACAAAAAGAGAAACTCGATTCTCGGCAGGTTAAAGCAATTGAGATACTAATTCTAATCCAGGATGAATAAAATACACTACAATGTAAATTTGTAGCAAGGGAGAATAAAAATGTATATAACTTACAAAAAATTATATATATTTTTTAACGTAGATTAATTAATTGGACTGTTAAACTATAAACAAAAACCGCTGTCAATTCATTGGCACTTAACTTCCTCAAACTAAATTAATTGTTCCAATATGAAATTCTGTGTTCTAATAAATTAATTTTAAATTGCTATATCTCTTTCTAAATAATATCTCAATAAGGGTGTGCTTTTTATCATTGATGGTTTGACAAAAGATAACTTTTTACTAAAATTATAGAATGATAGGTAATAATTCTTATCACAGCAATTTTTTCTCTGTACGTAATTTATTAAAATTATTTAAATATTTAAATTAAATATAATAAGATGTTAGTACGTAGATTTACTGAATTCCTAATCATTTAAAATTTTGTGAACGATTTGCCATCATATATTTCCGAGATATAACCGTTTAAACTAAACACGACTTTTCTCGTGTATATCAAAATAAGGGAAAGAGCCTATACAAAATTTTGTTAAAAATAGGTAATTTTCTGCTTTTTTTAATGCATTTAAAAATTTACACTAACAAGGAGAACACCAACCCTGCGGAACTCGGATTTTGATGAGGCTTTAGGAGATGCTTTCTAGTACCTAAAAATAAGGCCTAGCAGCCTTAGTTTGCTCTAATGGACCCTTTTATTCGAGATATAAGCTATTTTACTCCAAATATACGTTGTTTTAGTGAAAACCCTACTTCTTCTATGCCTTCTAGTAATTATAAATATGCATGTATTGACACTAGAAAAAATGTCTTCAAAAATAATAAAAGTAGGCAGAATGAGCTTTGATTTGAGACGTGTAACGTTAAAAATTGAAAAATTATTAACAATTGAATTCGAAATCTAAAATGAATATACATGAATATTTGTAGAAATTAAACTGTTTCAATTTCGTGGATTTTTTATACTTTTTTTAAGACTTAGATTGAAATTTTTTTACGTTGTAGGTCTCAAAATAAAGCTCTTTCTGCCTACTTTTATTTCAAGCCATTTTTTCTAGCGTCAATACATGCATATTTATAAGATAGAAGATGTTCCTTTTTCACTAAAATAACGTATATTTGGAGTAAAATAGCTTATTCCTTGAATACGAGGGCCCAAAATTCGAGTTCCGTAGGGTTGGTGTTCTCATAGTAAATTGATCATAATATTTCTAACATACCAAAAAACTCGAAAACAAAATATCAAAAATCTAAAAACCGAAAAATTGTTATAAAAATAAATTAGTCGATCAATCTTTCAATTTCTTTTTAATTTCGAATCTTCATTTAAAATAAAAAAAATGAGCCCTGTTTTGTAAAACATGATCATACCATTCTCGAGATATAAGCGATCAAACACAAATTTCAAAAAATACATAACCCCTAAGATCTCGAAATATAAAGGTCGTTGTGGTCTAGGTAACGAACTCATTTGAGAGATAGTAAAAAGATACCATTTTGGTAAGTTTTAGATCAAATTATTCACTCCAGTATTCGCATCTCACTAAAAATCGATTTTTTTACAAAAAGATTTTTTTCCCTTCAAAAGAAAAAGATGAAGCCTCAAATATTTTACAGAATATTCTTCTCCATAATACTGATCATGCCAATTTTTTTTTTAATTTTTCTTCTTACATTTTACAGATATAATCGTTTGAAAAGAAATGACGATTTCGTGAATAACATAACAAGGGAAATAACTTATTCAAAATTTCAGATTGGAAAAGATAGGTAATTTTATGCTCTTTCAAATGTATTATCACTCAATCGATGATATTATTTCTAATAGTAATTTTCAGAGTAATGTTGATTCACATCCATACATACATACATACACACTCACGAACGCACACACACACACACACCCACGCACGTACGCATGCATGCACGCACGCACGCACGTTCAGATGCTCATACACACACTAAACTAAAACAGTCGCTCAGTTAATAAGTATACACCAGTCACATTGTACAAAAAGAAGAGAAATCAACCCCGCAGCACTGAAATTTATCTATTATAAGAAACTAGAAATTAGAAAGAGTACATTTAAAATGAGCACGCAACGTCCCATCCGATTTCCCCATACCACGCTCGAGAACTTTGGCACCACGCGTGTACGCGCATGCAGCTCCCTATACCACGTCCACCCACGTAGATTCGCGAAAGGCCCAGCGCTAAATACAAAGCTCACTGCACGCGGATTTATAACAACCGGGATCCGCTCGCAGCTCGCCGCCGCAGTATAAAAGGCGATTTATGCCACGACGGGACGCGGAAGCCGAAAATCGCGGTAAGTACAGAGAAATTTATCGTGAAAACAATGCAGAACTGCTGCCACCCCACACCCCACTGCGAAAACGAGAGAGAGAAAGAGAGAGAAACTTTCTTTTATACTTGCCAGTAAAATGACGTTTCAATTAGTCGTTTGGAAGGCTATTGATATACGACTAAGGTGGAATCCGCGTACTCGCGGTTGTGTTCGTTGGCGGAGATGCGGCTATTAGAGGTTAGTTTACGGAATGATCGTCGGTATTTAACAATGCTTTTGGCTTGAATTAGTATGTTCGTAGGTAATATAGTAAAGGGTGCTGGTTGTTGCGTTAGGTCTATTGTATTTTAATTCTCTGAAAATGCTTATATAGTTATGAGCTACTTTATAAAATTGAATTATATATTTTTGATAATATTAATAGTTATGATTGCAATATTTTATATTGAGTTACTGACCAAAACGCAAGTTATATGAATTCGAACATTGCGTTTCTTATTAGCTTCAAGAATGATTGATATGAATTTTATTTTGTTAATTTATTGAACAACACTTACATACTTCTCAAAAGAATTTAAGATACAACTAATCATATATTATAACGACCGTCAACAATTCAAATACACTTTCAAATTGATGTAAAATTTTCCGGCAAAGTACAATGTCTCAAAGCTTTTGACATATAATAGCGATATAACTGAGGATAATATCTTAAATTTTGAAGGCTATAGATAAGAATATTCATGGTTTGTATAGAATAATATTTCAGGTGAAGAATATTTTTCAAATGTATTTTGTCGCATACCGGGTCTTTGCGAACTCACCGCGTGGTGAGGCTGGTAGCGCCGATGTAAGATCTTAAGCTGGATCTACAATGATTATTTCAAAATCTATAAACATCTGAAAATTTATTTCAAAATCAAAAAGTAACCAAAAAAATGTATAGATACCAATTTTGAGCAATTTTCACTTTCCTGAACCCAATTCATTGAACAAAATGCACTTTTTTGCAGTCAAAATAAAGGTTAATTCAAAAAGTTCCTTGAGTATTTGAGTTTGACAGTATCAACCTAATAAATTCTCACTAACGTTAGAACCCGTAACAAATAAAAGTTAGTATTTTTTATTATAATTTTCTATTACAAATAACTTGAAAAAAATATACCTCAATTTCAAATAAATATATGACAAAAAATACCATATTTTTGTACACATATTTAATCGGCAAAAATTTATATGTACGCTATTCTTGAAAAAAATACAAACTTCTTTAACTTCCTTTCTTTTCAAAGTTATCTTTTTGAAATTTCCAAACTATTTGTAATAATTAACTAATTACTAAAGCTATTCCTTGAGTTATTACTTAAGTTGTTAAATCACAACTACTTCTGAAATTGCGATATTCACTTTATTAGAATGAAACATTACATATTTTTATTTAAATATAGGTTTACATTATTTAATTGGTTAGTAAACTTTACCATTTTCTTTTATTTAATACTATGCTTTTTATTATATGTATCGACCATTGCATTTTAGTGGCCCGTTTTACCTCAGTCTCTCCTATATATAGCATTAAAGTCATCTGTACCCGTCTTACCCCCGGTTTCCCCTACAGTTATATTTATACAGTCGTAATTCGGTCGATTTGACTAGTTTTGTGGAACATAAACTTGATAATAGAACTTTAAGAAAAGTTTAGACCATATAAAACATTTTAGAAGACCCTTAATGTTAAAAAGGCTCTTAAGCAATAACTTAAGTAATTACTCAAGTAATCATTTCAGTAATAACTAAAGGAATAACTTGAGTAATTACTTAAGTAATGACTTATGCTTAAAAATTTAGGACGTAATACCCTGATAATACATAACGTTTATCAAAAGTTTTAAAAACGTTAGAGTTCAAACCCTCAAAGATTGAAAAGCAAAGTTTTAAATACGTCTGAAAAACGTTGGTCAAACGTCTCAATGTCCGCAGATTTGTTCCCCATAAGACGTTGTAAAACCGTTATTGAAACGTTTGAAACGTTTGAAACAGGTTTGAAAAAGGTTTAAAAATGGTTTGAAAAGAACTAGCATAGAATATATCGAAAGAAATTGTTTAAATAGAATTCTTTTCGATATATTCTATGCTAGTTCTTTTTTTCAAACCATTTTAAAAACGTTTTTAAACCATTTAAATTTTTACCATTCAACAGACCTTGGAGAGTTTTTCAAACGTTTTAAAAACGATTTTACAACGTCTTATGTATAACGAATCTCCGGCCATTGAGACGTTTTACCAACGTTTTTCAGACGTATTTATAACTTTTCTTTTTAACGTTTGTAGGTCTTAATTCTAACGTTTTAATTTAAAAACGTTCGAAAAACGTTCTGTCTTTTCAGGGTACTTAAGTAATTACTTAAGCGATTTCCTAAGTATCTTATTACATCATTTCTCTAGCAAAATAACTTGTAGAGTTATGATACGAAGTAAAGGTACCATTTTCTGCTGAAATAACGCGTATTTTTAATCAACTTCGTAAAAGGAGGAGGTTCTTCGACCTGTATATTTTTTTTTCTTTCTATGTTTGTTCGCGCATTACTCCAAAACTACTGGACCAATTTGAATGAACATTTTTTTAATGAAAGAGGATGATCCCGCGATAGTCCCATTCCAATTTTGTAAGGATTGGTCCAATATCTGACCAGTAATTTAGTTTTTTGCTAAATAATTTTTCCGTGCATTTCGGCCTTTGCCAACTCTGTCTACCGATTATTCTTGAATGAAAGAGGATGATCCCATAGAGGTCCCATTGCATCACTGAGCCGGTATCGAGCCAGTACTACGTCAGTACTGGCGTATTGTTATGTTCGTCCGCCGATTATTCTGAAACTACTCAACCGATTTGGATAAACTTTTGGATTTTGATAAATAAAATGAAATTTGGCCGGTAAAACTAAAAAGTATAAAATAAGAAAAAATTAAAAAAAAACTTAAAAAAGACTGACTTTGAAGAAAACGCACTAAAAAGTATGAAATAATCGATAAAAATGCCTCTGAAGTTAGATTACCGTAACTCGGAGAAATTCGGCGACGACTTCGAAAAGGTTTGTATCGATTATTTGTACTTTTTATCGATTATTACAGACTTTTTAATTTTTAATGTAAGGGGTCATATTTTGTCCCCAAGGGCCTACGGTAGGAAACAACGGGTGCAATGCTTCATTTTTAGGTTCCAGAAAATACATCCCAAAGTTTCATCATAATCCGTGACCCGGAGGTGTGACACTCTCCTGGTTAGTTTAAATGGTTGCACAAGGCCTGCGGGTAGACCAAGACGAAGGTGGGAAGACATTGTGAGAGCCGACTTGCAAAAAATAGAATACTATGAGGAAAACTGGATGAACCTTGCAAATAATAGAGAGAAATGGCGTGATTGTGTAAACAAGTAGGCTATGGACTACATAGTCCCATCAACCATGAATAGTGGCTACGGTGATGATGCGAACTTGATCACAGCGGATATAGGAGCTGCGGTCTTTTATGCATCATCACTGCTAACCATTAATGGCTGGCCACTGTAATAATAATAATAATAATGTCTCGGAAATCTATGATGGAAAATCGTTAAAAAAATTTAGATAATTAGGAATTCAGTGAATCTACGTACTAACATTTGACTACATATAATTCAAATATTTAAATAAATTTAATAAATTACGCAAAGAGAAAAAATTACTGTGATAAGGATTATTACCTATCGTTGTGTAATTTTAGTAAAAAAATATCTTTGGACAAATCATCAATTATAAAAAAAGTAGACCATTTTTGAGCTATTAATTACAACAGGTATATCAATTTAAAATTAATTTATTAGAACAAAGAATTTCATAGTAGAACAATTAATTTAGTTTGAGGAAGCAAAGTGCCAATGAATTGGCAACGGTTTATTATTTCAAATAGGATTATAAGCTTTAAAAATAAAAAAAAACCGCTGCCAATTCACTGGTACTTAGCTTCCTCAAACAAAAATTAATTGTTCTAATATAAAATTTTTGTTCTAATAAATTAATTTGAAATTACTATCTCTTTTTAATTAGGAGCTCAAAGAATGTGTGCTGATTTATCATTAATGGTTTAATTCACAACAGTTAATTCAACGAGCTGTAGCCATAATCATATTTTCATTATACATTTATATTTTTAATTTACGTCTATAAATTAATTAGATCTGTTTTAAGCAGTTTTCGGTACAATCATTTTTTTAAATTAATAATTTTAATTTTGTACATTTCACGTTGAATTTGACTTCAATAATTTATAAGAAATAGAACATAAAAAATACTGAAATATATTATCTTGTTAATCTTCAAATACCTTTTCAATCAATATTTCAAAATATCAATGGAAAAATTATAAAGAAAACAGAAATATCAATGCCAATCACCGTTTATAAGTAATTTTATACGCTTTCAAATGCAAAATGAAGCAATCATAGAGACCTTTTTGTTTCAGTGGGTAAAACGCTTGACTGCGAATACAAGATGATCCAGCAGGTGAAGGGTTTCACTCTACCGACATCGCACAACACAACGAACAAGTATATAAAATACAAATGTAAAATACAAAATCACATATATACATTGTGACATATCGGAGTCTCAAAAAAAAAATAGGGACACATGGCCATTAAATACAAAGAAAGAAAGAATTAAACAATCATATTATCTCTAAAATTCAAAAATAATTTACCTTGTCGATTTCAGAATATCGTAAAATATCGTAAAATGCAGAAATAATTGTAAAACAAGAATAGATCGAAGAATCTCAAAATTTCTTTTCAATTCAAAATCTTCATTAAAAACCAAAAATAAATAAGCCCTGGTTTACAAAAAATGATCGCGTCATTCTTGAGATAAAAACAATCAAATAAAATTAATAAAAAGCATAACCTCAAATTACTCGAAATGTATATGTCGTTATAATCTGGGCTTCTAAAAGTCTCAAGATATTGTAAAAAGCTACCTTTCCGGAAATTTTCAGAAGGAATAATGACATTTTACTTAAGTTATAGTTCGCCAAAAAATGATTTTTTTCTCAAAAAAAAAGTTTAAGGGCTTGAAAATTTTACAAAATATTCCTATCCATATTCCTAAACTCTTAAATATTTTTCAAAAATTTTCAATGTGTTATTTCCCAGATATGATCGTTAAACAAAACGCGACATTTTCGTGTATAACAGAAAATATAAAATAGCTTATTTAAAATTTCGGGTCGGAAAAGATAGGTAATTTTATGCTCTTTTAAATACATAAAAAATGAATCGATGACATTATTTCAAACATACCAAAAGAAACTGAAAAACTAAAACTCAAAAGTCGAAATACCGCTATAAAAACATAAAACATCGAAAAACAACAAATAGTCTTTTTCAGTACCCTTCATTTGAAAAGACAAAATCATTGAGCCCTGAAACATTAATTTTGACCGTGAATGTTCAGAGTAATCTTCATACACATTCGTCCATGCGCCCACGACTGACTCACACACAGACACGCACGCACGCACGCATGCACGCATGAACGCACGCACGTCCATACAGACTTTTTCTAGAAATGGCGTATTTTGACTCTTAATGTCTCAAAACATGTTTCTAACATGGTTTTAGCAAAACTCTTTTTTTACTATCACAAAGTTTCCTCTATGAGGAAGCAAAATTGTTTGTTGACATAATAATTATTAGTTACAGTTATTTTAGTTGTAATATTAGATTTGAAGCATTCTCTCTAAAACTGAATAAGTAAGAATCACTAAGTAAGTATTAACTTATTCTAAGTTGAAAGTCACTCACGTTTTTATATGTGAGCTGATCTAAACGTAGAACTAGTGCATACTCACTTATTTTAAGTGATTTTTACTTACTCAGATTTCTTAGAGTATCCAAAAAAGTCGTCATAGGCAATACAAATCCATTTCTATTAATTTTAATACTTAAAAGTATTTAAATACCACTGATGTTATGAAATTAACTCGTAGCCACCACACCTTTACTCAGCATACATACTCACAACACTAGTGCAAATTGGGATTTTGCATATTTGAAGTTCAATAACTCGCGCATAGAATATCTAAAAATAGCTTAGTCTATGTTTTTGGGGGTAAAATTTCACAAGTAATCGAATGATGTCAGTCTCAAAAGCTAAACATAATTTTTAATCAGTGAAGAAATATGAAAGTAAAAATAAAATTTCTAAAAAAAGTATTTTTTTTAATGCCCATTATGTTTTTATGTGACGAAAATAAATGTTTCTTTTCTGAAAGTAAAGTTGAACAGTTGTATTTTAATAAAAAAAAATATTTTATAAGCATTATAAAACATTTAGGATTTTTTAGGGGTGTTTGAATGTAGGGTATATTTAAAATGTGAAAAAATCAGGAAATGGTATGTTTATGTGTAAAAAAAAGTTTATATTTATTTTGAAAATTATAAAAATACGACATTATTTATTATCTAAATATTTGTTTTAATCTAAATTAGTTGCACATGCAATACAGAGCCCGCATATGTGATCATCACAGATAAGACGCAAGCAGCAGTTACATTTCATGAGCGTACGGTTCGTGGTTTCACTGTCCCAAAGGCTACATTTTGTAAGACTTGCTATGCGTATGACACTGGAACCAATAACTATAGACTCATCAACGTTTAAAATTTTGCAAATTTATAGTTTTGTTGTTACGCATAAAGTTGAACGTTACAGACGACGCTGCAGCTGCGGCTTGATCATTTGGAAAGCTAATTCTTTCAAAAATTTACAGCGGATATTCTAGCATCTTATAATTACTTAAATATAATGCCTTCCTTCCTCAACCATTCTGTTAAATAAAAATAATTATTTATTTTTATAGAAGCATACAAAAATATACATTATTCATCCGAATTTTAACAAATGTGTAAGAAAATCATGCAAAATTTTAAATTATGATAAATAATAATTTTATGGAGGGTCTTTCGCTAGATATAGGACATAAAACAAAAAAATTATATGAGAGTTTATGAAGGTCCTATGATATAACTTGTGAAATGTACTTAAAAACAGTCCATAACTACATAAAAAAATGGTTCCAAAAATATCGTAACATCACAAGTGTAAATATTGTCAATTTAAAATTATTTAGTTAAATCGCAATTATTTTTTCTATTTTTCAATCAATTTTAATGTTTCGAGGCTTATTCTTTTCTTTAAACATTTATCTACAAAGTTAACGAAAGAAATTTATGAAATAATATATATGAAATAAAAGAAATCTAATTATTTATATGTAAACGCGTAAAATTATATAAACTATTAGCTTTCTCTTACCACAGATATATTATTTTATAAATTTCTTTCGTTAACTTTCGATAAATATTTAAAGAAAAAATAACCCCCAAAACATTAAAATTGTTTAAAGAATAAAAAAATTAATTGGGGTTAACTAAATATTTTTTAAATTGACAATATTTAAACTTGTGATGTCACGATTTTTTTTAACAATTTCTTTTTCACGTAGTTATGGACTATTATTAAGTACATTTTATTAGTTTTATCATAGGATCTTTATAAACTCTCATATAATTTTTTGTGTTATTCCCTATATCTAGTAAAAGATTCTTCTTAATTTATGCTAAAAACAACAAAATATGTTTAAATACTTCAACGCTGTTCTAGTCGATTTTTACACGAAAATAAAAGCTTGGGTATTTTGAATATTTCCAACTTCGTACACACTGTCACCACACTAGTGCCAAACGAGCACCGCCTAATTTCGATATTACTGCTGCAGTGGTTTCACAATAAATAGCGCCGGCTCACCTCGCATTAAAAACTCTGTGGTATAGGCATATTTGTCGTAGCGGGGACAGATAGTAACAGAACGTAGGCAGAAAGATCCAGAAGAAATTTTAGGATGTGCAAATTTGCACTAGTGTGGTGACTACAGGGTAAAATTAAATTTTCCTATTTCAAATTTAAATCATTCTCACAGAACATGAATTCAAAATTAGTAGAAAAATTCTTGATTTTTCATAAAAAAGACCATATATAAGCATTTTTTATATATATAAGCTTTACGTTTTGTATCTAAGCAATAAGCCATACTTAAACAAAATTTGAATACAACATTCTCGTTCATGACAGTATATTTAAGGCCTTTTTGTTTATACAAATCTAAATATAACACAATTATAAAAAATATTATACTTTTACCTATTCTACTATATTATAATTATCGATACGATAAAAGCAGATCAAAATAATCCAAAACATCTTTATGAAATGTGCAGTTACAAACATTCTTCGTTCAGGTGGCAATATCGTATATAATATGAATCTCCCAACTATCGCTTCTAACTTCCAAGATACTTTCTAAACTTTATCTATAGTAATATTTACTTTTAATTATACTATTTTACGTAATAATGTTTTAGCACAACTATGCTTTTAAAATTTTTCTATAACAAATCATTTCTATAGTATATAAATACTTTTTAAATAAATATATAAAATTTTAAGAATTAAAAAATATTAAAAACAAATTTTGAATTAATTTTGACAATACATGTATTCAAATGTATTTGTATAATTACTTTTTTTAAAGTAGCGTATTTCCTTTCAATTTCGATTAATTCTATATTCAAAATACAGATTCAAGAGAAAATTAACATTTTTTATAAATTTTTCTATTTGAAAGCATTACTTAAAAAATATTATGTAATTCTATTCACTAGATATATACTTTCTAATTTTTTTTTAATTTACAGTACTGTAGGTAACCTTTAATTTTCGATATCGTCTTCTATTTATTTTATATTATTTGAAACAGATGATAGTCTATCTTTAGGAACGTGCTCTCTATATGCCAGATTCAGAGCATATCTATAATCTGGTTCATTGTTAGCTACGATACCTTCATGCTTATATTTCACTCCACTCTTTAAACGAACTAATAAATCTAGTAACAATAAGTTACCATTATTGTAGAATGAAGAATTATTCAATACATTATTTACAGTAGATGCGTTATGATTTATAGACTTGTTTGATATTTCTGGTAATTCTGTAGGTAAAGATATATTATTTAGTAAATTCACATCTTTGGAAGTATCATTATGTAACCTATTTAATAGATTTTGATCAATATTCTTTTGTTTTTTATTAAACCACTGAGATATTTGGCTTGCTGTGTTCAAGTACTTAAATACTTTTAAACGATCACCCACTAGATTAAAAATAGTATTTATAAATGAAGGTTTAATATTACTACAAGATCCACTTGTTGCAAATGAACTTTCATTAATATCACGAATTAAGTTATTTTTTTCTACATCACGACGTCTCCTACGATGATTATTACTATGGTCATAAGAAACGACATCTGTTGTAATCTCTGATACTATTTCTTGTAAATTTTGTTGTTTATATACATCGATATTATTAATTTCAGATATGGTATCATCTAATGTATAATATTTTTTTAAATTATCGTTGCATACATCAATTCCTTGGTCAACGTATTGACCACGTCCTACTAACTCAAGATCTATTGCTTGGCTTTTATATTTTGCTAATGCACTGAAATTATCATTGCTATTAGTAAGTTTTATAGTCCAAATAGTATATGGGCTAAGCACAGGATTACTACTTCTTATTTTATCATATACTAAGTTTGTATTTAATAGTTCTCCATAATTGTCTTTTCCAAAAGAATAACTAATGGTTTGATTATCGCTTGTTATAGTATAAAATTTATCATCACATCTGTAGTACGAAATTCCTAAATGTATCATAGTTACTTCAAAATCTTTTAATTGCTTATCTAGTTCATGTTGTATTAATTCATCTGCTGATTTAAAATGAATTCCAATTTCATTAAACTTAATTCCATTTTTTGTAAGACCTCGTGTTATATCAGATTTTATTGTTATCTCTTCTCCTTCTAAAAGTTTTGATATTGTATGTTTATTCATATCATTCTTCCACACAAAGAATGGTGATGTTTGGATATTATCACTGTTGAATAATTTTTTATTATGTATGTACTTATCATATTTATCAATTGTTACAGTAGATTTAGACACCTTAGATTTTAATTCTTCTATTTTACGTATAGCTTGCGATGCTAAACTAACAGTATCAGTTGATTTAAGGGAATATAAAAAGTTAAATTCTGCTAGATAGAAATCAGCAAATGGAAATATTGATTGTCTGAATGCATTCATAGCTATTTCATAATTTTCTAATATAAGGTTAGATTGTATGACTAGCCTTAAATCGACAATAGCATTTCTGAATTCTTCTTTCTCTATCACTATATCCATAGCTTTATTGGAGTTAATATTTGCAATATAAGCAGCCAATTCTGCCTTACCTTGGTAGTCTTCTATACGATTATATATGTTTATCATAATGGACATTCCTTCCTCTAATTTGTCGATGGAATGCATTAAATCTTCTTGTACATTAAATCCTTTAGTCATTTTTTGCATGTAATGCTTCAGATCTTTTAAAGTACTTTGTATTTGCCATTTTTTTACATCAAGAGCAAAATGAGATTTTCCTTGTAAATTATTTTTTATGGTCGCTACATTACTTTCTATGCCTGTAAACGTAGGAATAATAGTTTTGTAAATATCTTGTTCATACTGTAACAATTTTGTTATTTTATCATCTGCCTGTTTTATAGCATGACCCAACTGATTAATTTTAGCCTTATTATTCTTTATTTTGCCATATAAATCGATCGATATTTCAACTGTATATACCATATGTTGAAGATGATTAACCATTCTTAATTGTCTATCAATTATTATATCAGTTTCAGGTTTTTGTTTTTCTAATATCTCTTTTTGATTTTCTAATAATTCTATTAGTTTCTTTCGCATAGAATAAATGTTATCTACAGACTCAGGGCTCATAACTAATTCTTTTGCTATTTCCTGATCTAACATTACTTTAGTCACGGATATTTTATTCCTTATTTCTTCTAAATTACTAGATGGTTGTTTCTCTAAAAATTTGTCTAAATTTTGTGCTGCATCATGTAACTGTTCCTTAAAAAGCTGCTGCTTATTTTTCAGTTCATCTGTTATTTTTGTTACTGAAGTTTTTACCGCATTAGGTAATGCAACTAGTTTACCTGTATTTTCTGCACTCATGTCATCCAAGGATAATGATTCGACAACCATAGATTCTCCTCCTATTAATGCACCAGCCGCTGCTCCCAGAGGTCCAACAAAACTTAAAAACTGACTTGTAATCTTCATAACGCCTAATAATTTCCTTAACACCAATGCATTTTCTAATGTGTGTCGTTGATCTATTAATTTTCTTTTTTCCTTTTTGCCTGCATTTTGTAGAGCAATCGTCTCATCGATTAACAATTCTAAACTTTGGTCTATTTCAATTAATATATTATTTATTTCTGGAGTAATTTGTGTATCAATAAAATACACAGCTTCTTTTGTTTTATTTATTATTACATCTTCATAATTTTTTTTATATTTTTCTGCGGATACTTCATCACTTAATTCTTTTAATTTATTTATATCATTTACTACTAAGTCTAAATATCCCTGTAGGTCTATGACCAAATTATTTGACACATTATTTTTAGATGTACAGATTCTGCCTAAAATTGCCGTATATAAATAACTAAGTACTTTCGTACATTCTTTTGTATTTTCTCCATCATCATAAACTTTTTTTGCATATCGTCTTATTCTATATAATAATGATTCATAAAAAGGCAAAAATGTAAGCTCTTTGCGTAATGTATGAAATTGATTTTCTAAGCCCCGTAATTCATTAATAAAGCTTAATGTATCATATAAATCTATTGCAGACTTGTGATTTTCTAATTGATTAAGAAATTTTCTCAAAGATGACTCTCTTATACTACTACTTAAATTTTCTCTTAAATAGTTTTTATAACCATTTAGAATTGATGTAGTTGACAATGTAACTGTTGTCTTTGGATTTTCTATACTCATAGCATTATGACCAGCAATACCAGGCTTACCTGATATACAATGTGGCAAATCATTCTGAGATTTAACCTTATTTCGATATAAGGTTAAATAATATGATTTTGCAATATATGAATCTACTATTAGGACTTGTCCAGCCGTTCCCGGCATTCCACCATTTCCTCCGGTACCATTTATTCCAGTATTTCCTTTATTATTAATAATCAAAATATTAGAATTTCTATTTAAGCTGATCATTGTAACATTGCCCGGATTTCCTCCTTCTCCTCCTACTCCTCCATTGCCACCATTTCTACCATCACTACACTGTTTTCCATAAATTTTAAAACGAGTTTCATAGTTTGTATATTCTGATCCTGGAGTAGCAGGAACTACGAGTCTTCTTTTCGATTTTACTGTATATTCGTTCCATAAATCACGAGGGTTTCCGCTAGAATCTGGGACAGGAGGTTTATCTCCATCTTTTCCATTTCCACCAGCACCGCCATGTTGCCCAGGTCCACCTTTACCTCCGTTAGCAGAAATACTTAAATGTTGACCGTTAATGAAATTTTGTCCAATGCCTAAAAAATTTGAAGCAGAACCACCTGGCTTTCCAGGGTTGCCATATTTTCCATCACTTTCTGGGCCAATACCATTTCGTGCTGTTGATAGTTTCTGACCTTCTCCAGGCCTACCATCCAATATTATCTGGTGATTTCCTATAATATCCCATGTTGGTGCTATAATAGAAAGTTGTACTTGATCATCTGTTCTATTTAAATTAGAGTCAATAAATACCTTATTTAATGCAAATATCTCTATGAGTTTAGGTTGAGGACAATTTATGTTGGTGATATCACTAAGTTTAACGTATTGTCCTCTTATTACTAATTTCTGAGTCTGATTATCACATAATAAATCTACATTATATTTTAATGTCATATTAATTAAATCAATTAAAAATCTTAGCTTTACGTTATCCAACTTTATATTTTTAATTTTATTATATTCTTTGTTTATTCTAACTTTATCTAAAAACTCTTGCAAACTTCCAGTGTTTAGTTCTGCTTGATATCCGTTTGATACTATTTGATGCTTTAAATCATTCGTGATATTAGCATATTGATTGATATCTTGTTGTATATCATATTTTGATAAAATAGTATATAAGTTAATTAAAAAGCTATACCATTTTTGTGAATTGTTTAAATATTCCACTATATCTGTTAAAGCATGTGCCCATTCCAATTGCTTAACAGTTATTTGATTGCTGGTATATTTTATAAATTTTAAATAATGAGTATAATTTATGACACTCAATAAATTTTTACTTGAAACACTAATATTCAAATCTTGAATATTTTTAGTGATTTGTTTTATTAAGTCCTGAGGTTCAATAAATTTAGTTGCTGCTTTTTTTGTTGCTAACAGTGTATGATATGCTGAATCTATTTTATCATATATTTCTTGGATATCATGTGATTGTTTTTCTTGGGTATTGTAATATTTCTCAATTTCTTTCCCAATATTTGCTACATCAGAGGCTATATTCTTATTTATTTTGTCTACTAAACCATGCACATAATTTTGTGAGTCTGGAGATATTGTATAACCAAAGTCCTCTTCATCATGCATAGTAAACTGAATATTTTCATGTAATATTTTTCGTAGCGAGTTTTTACCATTCTGCAGTAAGGTTATTTTACTAAGTACTCCCGATTTATTAGGTCTTCTAGAAATACCTATTCTTGTATAGGTTTTATCATTATTATGTAATAAGATATTAATGAATTTTACAGCATTTTTATAAAATTGTTGGTCATTTGAAATATTTATCAAGGATATTTTCTCTTTTAATTCATTTTTCACTTGTTTTAGAAAACTAGCAACTCCATTTATAATCTTATTATCTGGCACTAAATGATATATTCCATCTTGTTCTACAACCCGATTATCAACTTTAGTTACTATAAGAGCTATATTATTCTGAAACTTTGTAATATTCTTAATCATGCTAACAGCATGTGTAAGTAAAATCATAAAATCATGTCTATTTACACCAGATCTAACTGATGGATAACTAATGGTAAAAACCAATTTTAGAGTGTAAGAAGAATCTATAATTTTTTTTATGAAATAAGTTGTGGATATATCATGTGCCGCACTTCTAGTATCACTAAATCCGGGACAATCATAAAATTCTGTATTGGTATTAGTATCTATTACTAATTCAGGATAGATAGTTTGAGAAGTAATAGATTTACTACTTATTTTATTATTATTGTCTATAATTAAAAATTCACCTCCTTCTTCTGTTTCTTCTGATATTAAATTATCATTATTTCCAGCAATATATTGCGTAAAAGTACTTTTCCCGGATCCTGTATTACCAAGTATAAGTATTACATTTTTATGTTCACCATATTTAATATTCTCTTCTCCTTTTCTAAGAAGATCTAAAATTTCTTGTATTTTGCTGCTATTTACACTATCAGGAATTTGTTGCGATGTTACCGTTGTACTATCCATATTTTGTAATATTTATTGTATCAATGATATCTAATGTTTTATAATGTTTAGTTATTAATCATTTATATAATATAGTTGCATGTAACCGCATGTAACTACGTCTCTTATCGAATGTATAAATTGCTGCAAGACAGGTACAACTTAATGATTTATAAGATTATCCATAAGACCCTGTATAAATAATGTTTATTAATTTTAATTTTATTGTAAAGTTTGCTTATAGATTATATACAGTTATGAAAATCTTACTTGTGATTAATAAATAATTCTCGTCTTCTTCATATAATTTTCTTTGGGTCGTCTCTGAGCTCTGACTGCTAATCAGTTGTCTACTGGATATGTGACTTATTATATTAATGCTTCCTTTTATAAACTAAAATTAGAAGGCCCCTCTCTTCTACAATTACTTATGAGTATGGGTAGATTGTCAGTGGTGGGGCTTGTCAACAATGTTCGGCTGTATCACTGCTTTTTCAATGGTATATTGAATGAGAAGGCTTAAGCAAACGTAACCAGGTGTCAAAGAAACATTCGGGTTTAATTTTTATTGTAAGCTTTTACAAACGTCATTAATTCATCTATCTATTATTAAAATTAAAAATCAATATTTACTTACATCCTGATATGTTACCATCGAGTACATAGAATTAGAACATTGCGCAACCAGTGCGCGACGGATATGATTTGGACGAGTAGGACAATTACACAAGCCGGCACTGGCCAGTGAGCAAAATCG
Source organism: Gastracanthus pulcherrimus (assembly GCA_949152435.1). Lineage (NCBI taxonomy): Eukaryota > Metazoa > Arthropoda > Insecta > Hymenoptera > Pteromalidae > Gastracanthus > Gastracanthus pulcherrimus. The sequence continues at coordinate 208,841,014 of OX424572.1, read as the reverse complement.
AACTTTGCACACGCAGTGTGGAAATAGTATGTTACGCAACAAGTTTCCGCACGAGGGGAGTTAGTCGCCCGAGCGAGGGTGACAAACACACGTGTGCGATGATTACCTACACTCACAAGTTACGTATACTATTTTTTCAATCAAGTGTACAAAACAAATGCAGAGTGATTGCAAAATATGTAATCTAATCCTGTACTGTACGAGTATGGTCACTTTACGTACGCTTGTAACAGTACTGAAATGTGTACTTTGCGCACGAAAACTAGTAGTCATTTTGCGCACGTCTTTTGAAATAGTACTTTGTGTATCAAGGGTGGAAAGTTGGCGATTACGGCGAGTGCACATTTCAGGCCGAGTCGGGCCATGTAAGTGGCCCAAGGCAAGCCGATGGGTTTCAAGGGATGCCGAGACAAGAGCTGCAGTCATCACGAGTGCTAATCACCTTTCGTCCGTGGTGCACACGCTGTTTGTTCCCTACCTGTACTGAAAGGATGATTTTTCGTGCATACATGAAACGGGCGGAAAGTACTTTACATACTTCACCGCCCGCTTTATATGCACGAAAAAGCATACTTTCGGTATAGGTAGAACAAAAACGATATTAGGCTCGCTTAAATATGAGGTACCATCCATATGATAGCACACGTTTGGAGAGTATGTATATTGTGATAACTAGATTTGTGCGAAGTAGGTCTCATGTAATTTGTTTGCCCTCTAAACATGTGTTCCATCCCATTCATATCACATATTTAGGAACGCATAATTAATATGTTAGCCTGATTTGTTTCAAATAGGTTTCAAACATGCCCTTCCTCCCCCCTCCCCTTAAGCATGGGGTACCAATCGTAGGATATCGCATGTTTATATGTCCCGGCAATTTAAGGATTTTCAGCTCTTTAAATTCAGTAGTTTTCCATGCATTTTTCGTCATCGTTTTTAATTGTTCATAACTTTGCTAGAGCCCTGGTAGAAAATTATCTAGTTTTATCGAAGCCCTCGATTATTCTAATGGTAAACGAGATATATCTACATAATTCTAGATTAATTTTCTACCAGGGAGAATAATATTTTTATATGAAACAAAGCTTAAATCAAAGCTCTTGTAGACAACTTTTTTATCTTATTACATAATTTTTCTAGCAAAATAACTTGCAGAATTATGATACGAAGTATAGGTACCATTTTTTACTGAAATAACGCATTTTTTAATACAAACGATCATATCTTGACCGCAAGGGCCTATGGGACGAAACTACGTGTGCTAGGTATCATTTTTAAGTACCAAAAACCATTTCCTGAAGCCTCATCGAAAACCTCTTCCCACAAGCTGTGGACTCTCCTCGTTAGGGTATATAGGGTAGAACCGGGTCATGCCGATCACTTATGGAAAAATTGTTATAAATAGAAAAATATTAGCATTTCTTTGCTTTTTATACACTTAAGAATAGGTTAAAACCTTTATCTTTTCAATTTTAATATTTTTAACTGACAAAAATACATAAACCTCGTATTTTTGCACTGTCAAAGTAAAAAAAGAGCATTTATAAGCATTACATCACCTCATGAAAAATATACGGTAACCCTAACCTCTTTTTGCGATTCCAACATTTAAATACACACTGATCAAAATGACCAAATTTCACTACACAATTTCAAATTTCATTTAAAAAATAATAAATATTACAAGACAAGTAAAAAATTTTTAATTTGAAAGTTTAAATGCTATATTTTTCTTGTCTTGCACTTAAAACCTCCAATGATTAAATTAAATAATTGTAAAAATGGTTTTAATGCAAACTTTTCTTATAAGAAAAGTAGCTAAAACCTATCGATATGAATTTCTTTATAGAAATCTATTATATGTTTGTTTTTTAACATTTATTAAGTTGAAAAATACATTCTAAAGAATATAAAAATATTTTCACCATGCAATAAAATTAATATTTCTCATAAGTAAGTGATAGGTTAGACCTATCTAATCGGTTTGATCCTGTTCTCCCCTATCTCTAAAGTTGTTATTAATTTTAAATGAATAACAATGGGAAAATTAATATTGATCATTTAAACATTAAATAATAGAACAATTCTATTGTAATCACAAACTACTTTTTATAATTAAAGTCAGTCATTCGCAAAAAATCGTTACGTATGTATATTACTTTTTAAACACCTGGTTGTTCTGACGATCCTAGGTATTCTTTATCTTTATGATGGCGCAATAAGTAAATATATACAGTAATAGACCCACAAAGAAAGATACATTTGAATGTATAATTACTTATAGTTAATGTTTGTTAACTTTTTTGTCTGTTATTTCTTATCCTGTATATTTTTATATCATTCATGGCAATGTAATAATAGTTATTAAGGGAGTAGCCCTGGGTTGAACCCAAAAAAAGAATTTTTGTTACTAGTCCAGAGAACTTTTTATGTTTAAAAGCAATCATTCTGAAGATATTTGTGCTATATATACTTAGTTATATCTTACATTTTACCATTATAAAGCCTCAAAATCTTAATCCTACATGTCACAATAAATCACTATTTTCAATACCATATTTATTAAAGTTACGGCGTTCCTCACACGATTGCAGGTGACATGATGATTCGACTCCTCTTTACATGCAGTATAAATAGAGCGAAGCACTTTTTCGTTAACATTTTTTTTGTATTATTTCGTTTCGGAGACCTAACCGACTTTTTGAAAATTTTAATTATATTTTTTTTTTAAATCGGTTGGGTCTCCGAGAAGAAATAAAACAGAAATATTTTAACGAAAAAGTGCTTCACTCGTTTTGTAATACATGTCAAAAGGACTCAAATAACCGTAGAAAAAAATATTTTCATTCATCATGTCACCTGCAATCGAGTGAGGAACACAGCAACTTTAATAAATATGGTATTGAAAATAGTATTTTATTGTAACTTATAAGATCAAGATTTTGAGGGTTTACAGCGGTAAAATTTAACACAATACTAAGTATTTATAGTATAAAATTTTTCAAAATCATTGCTTGTAAACATTAAAAGTTTCCTGGACAAGTAAAAAAAAATTATTTTTTTGGGTTTAACCCAGGCCTACCCTTAATGAGGTCGAAGCGTTTATTATCTACTTAAGGTGGTTCCGTCGTTTTTTCAAAATCCATCATTAACAAAAAATAAAATTCCCACTGAATGTATACGTTTTAAGTATTCTATTGAAATTTTTGTTAGGTGGAGTTGCCAGATAAACTAAAGAGAAAAACATGTTTAAAATTAAAACTGTTAACATAGGCTCTTATGGGAAAATCAGCATTTATGCCTATAGGTACTTAAGAAACCATGATTTATTTATAAAACTACCAAGAGATTGTAGCTTTTCATTCATAGAATTTGATTATTTATCAAAAATACCCAATTGCCAGCCAAATATAAAAAATAATTAATGAAATGCTAAAATTAGTGTATTTTTCTACGCATATATATGTGTATTGTTGTTATTTTTGATGTATCATAACATATATTTGAGTCTATAACTATGAAAATGAATGCTAAATCATTTTTATGAAAATTGCGCGGGTTATTAGTAAAAGAATATATGTGCCTCCCACGGGGCCCCGCGTAGATACGGGACTATGCGACGGAACCACCTTAAAATTAATGTTTGAACTGTAAACAACTTCAAAATATCTATGAAATGTACACTCGATGAAAAAGAAAATTCCTTATCTTGTTTCTATTTCTGTCATTTATAGCAATGAAATAATAGTTTTAAAGCAGATTAAAGCGTTTATTATTCACAATCAGAAAAAAATTATATAAAACTTGTAAAGATCATCTAGTATAAATAATAAAGTATGATAAGGTAGTTATCATATTCCGACTGCACTAGTGCTCAATTAAAAACGGTTAAATTAGAAAATTTGTTTGGTAAGATATTATAGGGCGTTATATAATGTGAAACTCTCACGATTAATAATTTCAAACATTAGAATTTTGATAGACAGTGCTTAGAGTATCAAATATTACCAAAAGTCGAAAGAAAGTAAAACACTGCGCACATATATAGATATACTGTATTATGGAATTAAAACTTTGGACTATTGTATCTTAAAAATAAAGCATCGCTTGTTCTATCAAACTTTTTTCTCCATGATTCGTATTGTTATTTTACATCATATGCTAGTTTTTCGAAAAAATTAAAAAAAATTTTTTTTTACAACTAAACGAAACCTCTCTCGCTGTGGGACTCAGATGCTAAAATATGAAATTTCAAGGCTCAATATCTCCAAATTTGATATGGCTTGGAGGTTCAAGATTTTAACCACATATAAAGGATACCCTCCTGGTAGAAAGTTATCTAAAATGCCTGGTAAGCTTATTAATTATTAGCCAGATTAATAAGCTATCAATAAGCCAAATTGTAGCTAATATCTGACAAGAATCTGCTTAAGAGTACGCTTTAAGTAAGTACGTATTTTGTCTGCAAATCTAATCTATTTATATTTTGTTTCTACAATTTATTAGTTTTTAAAAAAATATATATTATACTTTATTAAATGTTGAACATAGTATTTTTTTTCGAGGGTATGTAGGAAATGCCACCTAAGGCACACCCGACTGGGCCTGCACAGCCGGATAGTGTGGGGCTGGTTGGGGATGCATCCGCCATGTGTATAATATAGGACGAAAAATAAAATAAACAAAAATGCGAAAAAAACTACACATCCGTTGCATCGCAAACCGACCCACTAAAACCTACCACCCTTTCCTCTTCTGGCGGAACCCACCCTGGTATCGTTTGTCACGTTACCTCAGGGGTTGAATATAGTATGACGCCATTATAAATATTTTTATCAACAAATAACAACTTTCGACCATATAGACATATGCATATACAATACTAAAAGTATTTTGATTAACTATAATTATTTTCCCTTTCAAAAATTAGTCAATCATAACTTAGTCAACAAAAATTTTGTGATTTTTGACGAAAATAAAGTTATGTAAAAAATGTTTATTGTAAAACTACAATATTTGTTTAGAAATTATTGTTTCTCAATAAATTCTTGAAAATTTACATTATTCTATTTTTACTATTGTTTTTAAAGTAACAATAATTATATGACTATATGCTTTACATTACTAATAACATAAATTTCTTTAATAAAGATACTTCAATTTTACTCGGGACTTTGATACTTTTTGTGTAAATAATACTTTTTAAATGCACGCGTCATTATGTAAACAAATAATTTAACGTCGAATACTAAGAGATATTGAAGGTGCATTTTAAACTGTAATTCAGTAAAATACTCAATGTAATATGAGTAGAAGTATCTATTACTTCGATTTTTATAAAACTTTTATTATTTCCAATATTAATTATTATATAAATTACTTTTTTATTAACTTTATATTAACTAGAACATTAAGCAGAATCTAACTAGAAATTGGCTAAAAAGCATGTAGTTTATAACTGATTTCTAGCTAATTCCTAAACCAGAAATAAAGCAGATTTAGAAAATCTAGCTAATACTAACAATTTTCAAGGATTTTTAAAGAAATAGAATAATCCGGAGAAATATCTTAAAGATGGGAGCTTAACGAAATGAAGAAAAATTATGTCATCAAAATCGGGACATCAGAAGCGTAAATATAATTAATTTTAAAAAATTCCACTTAAATTTAAGATTTTTCTTTATTTGTCAATCATTTTTAATATTTCGGGACTTATATTCTTCCTTAAACATTTATTTACAAGTTTATTAAGCAGCAATGACTACTTGCTTATAAGTTTTAACATTAAAAGCGTTTTTGTATATAACCAAATAATTGTTGACCCTTGAAGATTGATTATTTTATCATTTAGTTGAAATAATTTTTCTCCATTTCGTTAAGCACCCTTCTTTATTATTTATATTTTATTTATTTATATTTAATATACTTTATTTATTTATATTTAATATACTTTATTATTTATACTAGAGAACCTTTACAAGCTGCTTTATAATTTTTTTTCTCACAGTATATTATAAACGCTTTAACCTCCTTAATATAAGGTTGGAACATTTTTGCTTTCTCTACAACAATTATTCTTTAAAATATGAATGTGCTACATAATATTGAAACAAATCATTACATCATAGTGATGATATCAGTACAAGAAGTTCTGAAATCCTTAGTTCTTTTTTGATTTCTCATAGAGGAAGCTGTGTGATAGTAAAGAAAGAGTTACACTAAAATCATTACAAAAACTTGCTTTAAGACATTAGGATTTTAAATAGTGTGCGTATGTGTATGCGTATGTGTATGTGTATGTGTATTTGTATGTATATGTGTGTGTCTGGGGGTATGTGTGTGGGTGTGGATGTGGATGTATATGGATGAGGGTGTGAGTGTGAGTGTGGGTGTGGGAACGTGGGTGCTTGCGCAAATAAGTACATGGGTGCATGGGTGTGTATATGCGTGTGTTGAGTGTGGGTGTGTCTACGGATATGTGAGTGGCTATGGATACGGGTGTGGGTGTGTATGGACCAGCATATATCTGAATATATACGGTCAAAATTAATCTTACAGTGCAATTTTTTTTTGTATTTGTTTTTTAACGGTCTTTAGATTTTTGAGTTTTAATTTTCCGGATTTTTTCAATTCAATGCTAATGCATTAGTGATATATTTTCGACTCATAGCAATTATTCGAATTTTGGGTCTTAGTTTTTCACATTTTGGCTATGTTAGGTTTATTACCACTGATTTATCTCTACTCTTTCTTTAATTACCTATCTTTTCCGACTTGAAGTTTTTAATCATCTACGATTCTTCCTTTGTGATACAATACCTTGACGAAAATAACCTGCAGGATACAACATCATTTTTTGCCCAGGATAATCCTGCAGGATTCGGTTTTAACTTTTGTTCAGGATGATCCTGCAGGAAACCCTCAAGATTCAGTTTTCATTTTAGTCAAGAATAATCCTGCAGGATTTTTCATTTATTTCATGCAGGATTTGTTTTCAATTTCTTCAAAGATAATCCTGCACCCAATTTTCCAGGATTTACTGGGCAATTTTTTGAAAATTATTCCGGAATATCCTTGCATAATTTTTTGCTTGTTTCAATAGATTTGCATGTGGAAATCCAAGTGCATTTAGATGAATTCCATGTGGATTCGGATGAATTGAGATAGATTTAGATGAATTCCATGTGCATTCGGATGATTTGAGATAGATTTAGATGAATTTCATGTAAATTTATCCACTTCATATCCGATGATGATTTATTTTGGCCATATCCACATGAATTTTCGGCTGTTTATTGGCGAAATCCACGTGCATTTCTGGCCATGTTTAGTAAAATCCACAGATTTCTGGATATTTTTTAGCAAAATCGACGTGGATTTCTGGCACTGTTAAACCCCACGTGGGTTACTATTTAGTTTTTGGCCGAAATGACGTGAATTTCTGGAAAGATTTTTCCACGTGTATTTCACGGTGAAAGAAGCCTAATCTCTGTTGGTTTTACAGATAAAGCAGGCTTAGTTCCCGTGAATATTAAAAGATAATCTGGATAAATTTACCTTTAATTTGCAGTATAATCTGACAAAATCAACGTAGATTTTACATTGACAACGTGCTAAATCTAACTGAATATTTCAGTAGAAATCAGCAAAACCTACGTGTATTTCTGGATAAATAATGGCTCAATCTATGTGGATTTCTAGATGGATTGAAGCATAATCCACGTGGATTTCTAGGGGGATTGAAGCACAATCCACGTTGATTTCTAGATGGATTGAAGCCTAATCTACGTGGATTTCTACGTGGATTTCTACGTGGATTTGGTAAAAATCCTTGTGAATACATAGAAGGATTCGAGCAAATTTCATGTGACTTTCTAGCTTAAGGTGATGTTAAACCCCCTGTTACCGATAAATACCGGGAACTACTTTTCTCGCGTAATTTTTAATTTTGAGAAAATATCTCTATGGAAAGTTATTGTATTTGATTAGAACACCAAAGTTCCATAGAGATATTTACTCAAAATTTAAAATTTAATAGAAAAAGTGGGTCCTCGTAATTATTGGTAACGGGTGGGTTTAGCATCACCTTAATTAGATCACAATTTACGTGATTTCCAAAGTGGACTGAAGTAAATTCCACAAGGATTTTTCTATGAAAAGTAGTCGCATGGATATCCACGTTAATTTTACACAGCATTAAAGCTAAATTAAGGTGATGTTAAACCACATGTTATTAGTAAATACGGGGAACCACGTTTTTAATTCATTTTTCAATTTTAAGAAAATATCTCTATGGAAAGTTGTTGTTCCAACCAAAAAGAACAACTTTTCATAGAGATATTTACTCAAAATTAAAAATGAAATGAGACAAGTGGATCCTCGTATTTATTAGTGACAGGTGGCTTTAGCATCACCTTAACTACCATTTCTAGACAGATACTAGCAAAACCAACATCGATTTCTAGATAGATTTTGACAAAAATAATATACTTTCACAGGTTTTTAAATAGGTACTTGGGTAGATTTATGGATAAAAGTATACACAAATATTTAGGTACATAATAAGATGGATAAGTCGGTGAATATTCAGGTAAACATCCAGATAAAAGTTGAAAATACCCCTAAAACATAGATGTTTAAATTAAAATTTTTAACATATTTTGATTCATATTACTTAATATATTTAACATGTTTTAATTCATATTACTTAATATAGGTAACATTTTTTAATATATTAACATTCCAGCGCAGTAATTTATTTTAAGACATGAACAGTCAAAAGGCTTAATATTTATGCTTTGTTTTTTCTAAGTTGATTTTTACTAGAGTTTACAAATGCTGAAACGGATAATAATATTATTTTTAGAAGGTTTAAAGTATGATTTATGAATAGTATGAAACGAAAAGATTCATTTACTTACAAATATAGAAAGCGCAGTACATCCAGTTTTGTAGTATTGTAAAATTCTCTGACTCCCTGTCATTTACAAAGAAATTCCCATAACTTTTGAATGACTATCAAGTTTTTTCAAAATACACCAATACAGCCAATCTGTAAAATATATATTGCTATCAAAATATTATCTTGCAAGTATATTATTACTACCCTGTGTATATATAACATTGATATATTCATCTGACCTCATACATTTTCAAATATTTTAAAAAGAACAATTGATTCCTCAATACAAAAGTATAAAAGTAAAGAAATGCAAAATAGCTCTTGACGCAATAATTCTGAAAAATAAAATAAATTTTGTGAAATCACCGTACTTTTTATCAGAATCTTAATATTTTTGTCCCAAGGTAATACGAAAACGTAAATAAAACGTCATGTGCTTGTAGGCTGCGCGAGGGAGGGGAGTGACCTTTTTACATTATGTATAGAAAACACATAAGATCATTGTAAATATCTAACAGTTGTATTTTACTGTGATATTTCACAAACGTTCGAGCACAATTACAGAAGTATCTTTTTTATGGAGCAAAACTGTGTACATGGTAGTGGGTAGTTGATTTATCCTCATAGAGCAAATAATCGAAAATTTTTCCTCATCTGCATGCGAAAGTACCAACAAAAAACGTAACATACGTTGCAAATTAATATAATTTATTAGTGATACTTAACAAATTAAGTTTCACGGTGGAGATCAAATAAGTTCACTCAAAATGATTTTCACCTTTAATGTTTCTTTTTATTAACTTTTAAATCATAATTGTCCTGTGACGTGTCGTATAAAAATCAAAATAAAAATAATTCGGTTCGATGTGTACATCTCGAGCTTCGATTCGCAACTGCAGTGGCTCTATTGTCGCTGACGAAAGTCCAACGTCGGCTCTCAGATGCTTACATATTTCTTTCGAGGAAGTGTTCTCTAAACAAAAATTTTATCAGTTCTTTATGCTAGTAACCGAAGTAGCTTCATTCTTGAATTTTCTTATACTTTTATAATTACATTTATTAAATCATACTTAACATTGTACACTGCTTCTGTATGTTACAATTAGCTTCTTTATACTATCAAATAATAGGAAGAAAACGGATTTTTCATTGATAAAATACACTTACTTTGGTTTTTTAACCACTTAGAACAAATTTATTTTTGAAAAATTCATGCATGGGCTTGTTCAACATCTTTAGTATATACCTGATATTTGTCAATCGGAAATTTTTTATATAAGAAATATAATTTTCTGTGAAAGAATTGTTATAAGTATAATAAAAGTGTAATTATCTATCTAAATTCGAACGTTACTTTTGTGAACATTTCTCCACATTTTTTTCCTTACCAGTAGACTAGATCGGGGCAATCCAGGTCCATGTAAATACTAGTCATCTATATTTTTCAAAATCTATACATTTTTATCCTCCCCCTGCAACCCTACATCAAAGAGAAAAAAAGCAAAACAAACAAGAACTCTACTGAGTTAACGAAGGTATCTCAGGGATTCTCGCTGCCTCCCTGCCACGCGTGAAAATTCATTATCGAACTGGTAGTAGCTGCCAGCAACGGCGGCATCTCGGCATCGCGGCGCGGCGCCTCCTGCGCGGACCTCGGATAATGCGATTTCCTCGAGTGTTAGTCAAACCCGCGTAGCGAGCCGCTGGCTGCTGCAGCGCACGAGTGTCGAGCAAATACTGCACCCGCCGTGGATCGCAAGCCGACGCGGCAAAGACGAGAAAACACGGCGAGAGCGTGGATGGGGTATACGCGATATGAAAGTAGGCTGGTCATAGAGAACGGGCGTGCTAAAGACTTGAACAATGCTTGAATGTATGTACGTGTGAGAGTGGCGTCTGGGTGAGGAAGGATTTGGTATTTGCGTTTCGTGATGATCTTACTATTATTATATGGGTGATTCTCTAGATAAAATGAAAATGTTAGTTCCTGCTCAATAAGTCTTTAGATAAGATAAGGTAAGATAATATAAGCGGTTTTATTGGTGCATGATCGGCTCTTGTATGAATAATTAATTATGTATTTTATTACTAACACTTAAATAAAATAAAACACTTTTTGAAAATTATTAATATACTATTATAAATTATTATTAACTATGTAAATTATGAAAAATAGCTTCTATCCAAATTAACCCCTCCCTTATTTTTATAGATGACATTTTCCCTTAAGAAAGCTACCAAATAAATAGATTATTTTTCAAAGGTTAATTTACTCAAAAACTCACAGAAAACCACGGATTCTATCATAAAGAAATTCCGAAAATATATGCTTCGAATATAGCGATTTAGTTTCCTTAACCCTTTCATTCCCATCATAGCTATATGACACATTTGGATCATAAAAAGCTATTGTATTTACGAGGTCCATATACAACCCACGTGGAACTTTAATGTATACTTGCATTCTAGTATGTCCAGGAGAACATATATTAGTAACAGAAGAGTGTTTTTTTAATGAAATATTGTTTTTACAATGGATTTTTTGTAGATAAAATTCAATTTTTATAAAATAATTTGGTGATGAATTGGTTAATTTTCTTTTACCGCCTTCCACATAATTATTTGTACTCAAATTGTAAAGTCTATATATGTCCCAAACTAATTTTCATCTCATAAAAAGTTTTATAAGTGCTTTTGATCTTCTTCAAGGTATGCATTAGTGAGAGAAATATATTAATTTTTAAGGTATCAAACAATTAGAAACGTCACTATGACTAAAAGTATGTTTAAGAAGGTAATTTTTATTATTAAAGTGCGTCTCTATCCTTTTTAGTAAACTCTGTAACCGTGAATATTTATTTATTATTTTCAAAGCTTTAGTGGGACAATTTTAAAATTTATTGTATCCTAAAAATAACTTATATTATTTTCATGAAAACAATCAATTTGAAAAAATTAGATACATAACATTTCAAATTTGCAATGCCGTTTATATGAATCGTTTTTAAATAGCTGAAGTAACAATAAGTTATTTTTGACTGAAGTAAAAAATCTGTCTTCGTTTTATTATGTAAGGAGGCTGTAGTTTGATAATCTAATAATAGTTCGATGAGCTAACCAAGAGTTTTTAATGATGAAGTACCCTTTTTCAACATATTCAATGCTATAATCTTGCACGTATACTGTATTAAAAAAAATTGTCTGAATATGCACTATTGACAACCATTCAAAAAAAGAAATAAAGGTTTATTAACTTAGTGGCATCCCGTATGGAAAAACTCTCAAGGGCATAATCTTTATTTTCTAGTTACGAATACTAAATAAATTCAATGGCCATGAAAATAAAAGAAAATATTTCGCGCATGAAGCTTTCCACTGTCACTAACATTTATTTAAAAATCATGAAGAATATTTTTACTCATTATTAATATGAAATGTTTTAATTAAGTAGAACTTATAAGTGGTCTTCTGGCTTCGTTTATGTGGTCAATTTTAAGGTCCTTTTCCTTATATAAATGTTATATTGCTAGATAAATTATAGATGTCATCGCATACAATATTTACGCTGTTTTAAAAGTATACTATTTACATAAGAATTACTTTAATGAATGAATGATAAAAGAAATGATTCAAAACTTCCAACAATATGATTTCTATATAAATATATTTAACTATAATGATGAACAGATAAAAGAACAAAAAAGACACTATTTAATGTTCAATATCTTGTATAAAAATATCCGTTTTAAAGTTATTAACACCAATCGATTTTTTAATTAATAGCTGTAGAAATTTTCTATTTATAATGGAGCATTTCATCAAAATTTAGAAAATGAATCTCAGAATTTATAAACGGGAAGATACGTAAGTAAATTTGATCACGGATGCGCCAAGCATGTAGCAGTACGTGGGCATGGGACAATAGATCTGAAAGAACAATACTTATTGGTCCCCGAGAGCAAGTGGGTGACTCATGTGATTACACGTGTACTCTAAAACTTTTTGCATTTTCATAAATAAAGATTTTTGCATATCGTGGACTATTCTTCTTTCCTCTCTCATTATTTCCTTTCCTTGGATGCTTTTAAATCTTGGACACTTCCTGCAAGATTTATTATATATTTGAAGTAAAGGCGTAGGCAAGTACACGATATTCATAACTGAAAAGAACTTTCCTTATGTTATACATTTTTATAATATTTAATTAACAATGAAGTTGTATTATAAATGCTATAAGAAATAAAACAGTTTTCCTGTGTAGTTTCTGAGTATGTTTAAAATGTAATTTGTTAGCAAGTAACGGTTTTTACTAATAAAATATATATCGTTGAGTATAAAATACTAATATTTATTGCCCAAGGGTATGTATTTAAAATAATCCGATATTAATCTTGAAATTATCCATTTTCTAACATACATGTATTTTGAATACTGTATAAGTACTGAGTGATTAATAATTTTATAATAAAGTCATGTAATGAATATAATATATATCAATATCAAGGTTTGCTAGCATTGAAAAATAATTTTTTGCAGAAAATGAGTAATTCTTACATACCTGGTCAGTAATTGTTAATAATGGTCATTTAATTTTATATCACATTGATTGTTAAATTTAAAACAAACTGAATAAATATTTTTTACGAAAAATTATATTCTTATAAATAATATGAGAAATAGATAATGATTTAAATATTAAGATCTATTAATAAAATTAATTGGTTATAAATATTCACCATAATAATATATAGTACAATTTGTTGTATTATAAAAGTAAACTTAGTTATATCTGAATAAATTATTAGATAATCTACAATTACTCATACATACTAACAAGATTTTAAACATTTTACTTTAACGTTGGCGCATTTCTTCAACGGTGGCCTTATTCACTTTTCGAACGCCCTTTCACAGCCCAAGAATGAAGAAGAAGAGGAAGAAGGCTCGAGGCGTATCCCGCCATAATAATACCCAAATTAAGAAAAACGATGATCATTCTCCTTGCAATAACTCAGTTTGCGGTCGGAATTAATAACCTCAAAATGGTGGCGCAATAATTCAGCCCCTCCAAAAGAAGCGAATCTCCTGTACTGCGCTGCGCTTCTCCCCCGCATAACTTTCATCTGCGTATGCGTGCAGCATATCCTCGTTCTTCGTATATTTCTTTCTTTCTCTCTTTCTTACGGTGCAACCGAAAATCTTGGGCGAGAGGATTAAGCGTGTCGGGAGACCGAAATTTTATAGAGTACCTCCCACCCAACTACTGGTAAGTCGGAACAGAGGCGATTTTTGTGCTTACTGCAACGTACGAAAAAGGTATCCAAGAGAACAAGCGAAATCTGATAGGGTTGGGCTCAAAAAAGAATGCAGTATGTAACAAATAATTTTGGTCGTGTATTCAAATTATACAAATCATTATTTTTGATTATTCAAGGTAATTTTTCTATAACATAACAAGTTACAACTTTTTAATTACTATATATTGAGCGTGTAATTAATGACTTTCATTCTATAAAATTACAAAGTCGGTTAGCGACCTTCAAAGCAAAAAAAAATATGCGAAATCTAATATTTTATTATAGGCTCTAATAATTTACACACTTTCAACGTACAGAGCTGGTTGAAAAATAGCACACCTATGTAAATGTTAGAAATTATGAGAAAACTAAATATGATAAGAAAATATTACCTAGTTAAAAAGATATATTATATGATACACACGAAAATAAAGGGTGTATAATTATTTACACATGCAAATTTTAAATTACAAATTAAACAGTAAAAATAGTTTTCTACTCAGTTTTTAGTATTAGTTTTTCCACGAGTGCGTAAATTATACCTTTTTCAAACTCCTTGTTTGAATTCGATACTAAAAGAATAAGATAATACTTGACACCTTTTTAAGTTTCCAAAATCTTTAAAAAGTTAAACTTTTCCAAATAAAAATTAGTAAAATAATTAATAAATATCTTAAATAATAAAGTAGAAATTATTTCAATAGTAAACATATTTGAGTAGGTGTAAGAGATATTGTTCTATAAACATAATATCATTTGTATTTAATTGTTTTAAAAAAATGATTATTAAGCCTGAAAATATAATTAATTGCATGCACTCATTCTTTCTTACTAGGGTATTTTAACAAATAACGATTCAATCAATAACATACATTTTAACCTTTTTAATACACCGAACAGAGAGCAATTTACAAAAGTCGAGGCTTCGCGCCGAAAAGAGCCAAGCCAATGCCTTTGGGGTTTCTACGGAGGGAGAGAATAAAGCGCGTGTGCGCGCACCCGAGATCATGAATAAATTTCGCCGATATTACAAGAAAGCCCACGCGCTATATGGACAAAATAAACGTCGATAAATCATCGGCGGCTAATCAAAGCCTCCTTATTAGCTGCGACTTGTATTCGGGTTAAAATACAGCTGTGCGCTTATTGGAGAGTTTCTCAGGCGTACGTTCCAAATGCGTCCAGTTTGTGAACCAAATGTACATACGCTAAAAGAGCATTTTCAAGCGTTTTTTATTAATAAGTTTTGAAAATGAAAAATTCGTTCCTTTATTATGTTAAGGTCCGGGGTTTCCTCCTTATATACTTTGTCGTTAAATAAGTAACGTTTTTCCCAATATGTTTGATTAACTTAATTTTTTCTTCTTTCTTGTATTCTTCCTTGTGTCCTTATTTTAATTATAACATATCATTCAATTTTCCGCCTACCTTACTTCATTTTTTTCAATCTTTTTTATTCTAAAAACCGCTTCAGCCAATTCATTGGCCCTTTTTTTTGTTCCGATTTATTTTGTCTTCGTTGTAATAAATTAATTTTAAAATGCTATATCTCTTTCTAATCAATAGGTCAAAATGCGTGCTTTTTTATCAATGGTTTTTCAGTGAAAAAAATATATAATATTGCCTCTACAAAAAAATTATAAGCTTACGTTCATACATTGCGTTATCAATTTCAGAATATCATAAAAAAGAAAAGTCGCTGTAAGACAAAAACGAATCGATTAATCTTAAAAATTCTGTTCAATTTCGAATTCATTAAAAAACGAAAAATATAAGCCTTGTTTAGTAAATAGTGACGACGCCGTTCTCAAGAGATAAACGAACAAAAGAGAATTTAAAAAATACATAACCTCAAATATCTCGGAATAAAAAGGACATTATGATCTTGGCAAATAATTCAGGCAAGAGATCTCTATCGATAGTAAAAAGCTACCTTTTGGGAAAGTTTCAGATCAAATGCTACTGATTTACTTCAGTTATCGTGGAAGAAAGAAAATTATTTTCATGCTTTAAACTCTATAAATCTATAAAATGTTGCTCACGAAGAAAACGTTATAAATATAAAATATGTTTGTTAAAATTAAAAATATGGTGCTATAATAATTTGAATTAAAATAAGTATGTCTATTGCTCTACCAGTAACGCTTGAAATTTAGATGTATTTATAATAATTTTTTTGGACGACGGGAGTCTCAGAGCTCCACGGATCAAAAAACAATAGGCCCACTAGAGCAGGAACTCTGCGATATTGTCATACGTGTACGAAATACTTTGTTTTATATGTTTCTATACCACCAACACACAGATAAAATATAGTTACATTATTTTTTAATAATTTAAAAATTCAGATCGGAATAATTAATTAAATGTATAAAATAGTTAATAATCCATCCTCTTCAACCTCATGTATAATTCCGATAATCGATAAGAAAACGCCTCTAAAACATATGACTCTATCGTGTAACTGAAAAGCAAGTCAATTTAAATAAATTGCTATATTTCTTTCTTATTAATAGCTCAAAAAGGTGTGTTTTTATCATCAATTGTTGTCAAAAAATAAATTCAAAAAATAAATTTAAAAAAATATAAGCTTGAAAGTATCGTGTTGATATACGCCAGCAAAATGATCCGCAAGTCAAGAAATCGATGGGGATTCACAGAATAAAGTAAATCAACTATTTGTCGTCAGATGTTTATTTAGAATTCGATCGTGCAATCACAAGGCAAATATTTCACCGACTTTTCACCACCGCGTGTTCACAAACATTCATCCACACCACACATACATACGCCAAAATACGGAAGGTTCCGCTCAGTCAAATGACGTCGTGGGACGCACACTGACAATAAAAAACGCCTAGCTCCGCCGATAACAGCCGTCGAATATACGGATTATAACACTCGTAGAATATACTACTATAATGATGAATATTACACGCCTGTGGTTTAGATATCTCTGGTCGCTGGATGTCGAGAATGGCCGACTCGCAGTCGTTTCGTGTAGTCGATATAGAGGCTCGACTGAACCGCTCTGGCAATTATGCGTCCCTTCAATGGAGCGTTTCGGACCTCCACCCCGCACCAACGACTAAAATATTACCGCAGTATAATTAATATTTTTACACAATTAAAAGAGTAATATATGAAGAAAATGGAATTACCCCTATTGGACTTTGGACCACGCACAGCACGTTGCGACCGTAACACGAAATGCATCCTCTGAGATTTCTGTCGAGATTAAGAAATCGAATCAATTAAACTTGCGATTTACTAACCTCGGTCGTGAGAACAATAATGCGTAGTTACGTACCTGTCGAGATTAGACGCTCATTCGTAGTCGAGTAGCCGCTGCTGGCAGCTGTGCTGAGCTGACGGATGTCGATGGCGCTCTATCGCTTCGCATTGCGTCGCGAGCTACGAACAGTTCGCACCTCTCGAGGACCAACCCCTTCCCTAGTTTCGCGGTTTTGGAAAATTCCGCTTTGCACACGGTACAATTCGCGAAATCTACGGTGTGCGCGACGACGGTCTATTACAAGCTTGTGATTATAAATTGCTTTATCGATTTCAAAATATCGTGAATAGGAAAAAATTTAGTCAACCATTCCCATATCCTAGTAAAGCATCCATACCACAGTCGATAAATGACTAACTATGAAATACAATAAAAAGAACTGACCGCGACAATTTCGAGATATAGGCAATCAAAATTAAAATACTCGTATAACCTGAAATATCTTAAAAGATAAAAGACCGTATAGTCTGTGTAAAGAGCTGAGACAAGAGATAGTGGAAAGCTACCTTTTTCAGCTCAATTTATTTTTAACATTTTCCGTCATGTTTTCGAGATGTCACCGTTTAAACAAATAATGATGTTTTCATGTATAATAATAAAAGAAGAAAGATAGGTTATAGAAAATTTCGCGTCGGGGAAATAGGTACTCGTAATTTTATTACGAGTTAGGATCTTCTTTGCGCGAGCCGAGATCGGATGCGTCGAAATGGTCATATTCATTGTTTAGATATTTCAATTGAACAGTGTGAAAAGCTTTCATAAGCTATATATTCCTAAATATTCAGGACATCTATAGGACCAAATTGACTAAAAAGAATAAGCTTTCAATCCTACCAAATAAATTGTCACAGATTTTAAATTTCAATACAAAACACAAAAAAACTATAACAAAAATAATATTCGTGAAATGTAAGCAGGGATAAATTTGATAAGGAAAGGAACGCAGAACAATTCCGATTTTCTAAGGCACGAACAAGGCAACCTAATAACCGATATAGCAGGGATACTAAGCAGGTGGATAAGCTACTTTGACGAGCTCCTAAATGTGCACAAGCAACAATCCGTCTCGGACTGCAGCGAAATCCACACTGCTGAACCACACACCGAGCAACCCACCTTTAACTAAATACACGCGGCAATCAAAAAGCTAAAAATATTTAAAGAGAACTATTTAAAGAGGGGCGAAACCACTTATTTAAATAATTCACACTCTTATACACGCCATGTGGAAAAGGGAAATTATGCCCAGGGAATGGAGAGACTCAATCTTAAACCCAATTCACAAGAAAGGGGATAAAACAAATTGCAATAGTTACAGGGTGATTTCTCTGATATGTACATGTTACAAGATATTGCCCAATATACTACTAGCGAGACTCACACCCCTCACGGAATAAATCCTTGGGGATTATCAGTGTGTATTTCGCCGAAGTAGGTCAACTAAAGACCAGATATTCACAGTTAGGCAACTCATAGAAAATAAATGGGAATATAGCAAAATGGTACACCAACTACTTATTGATTTTAAAAAAGCATACGACTCAATTATAAGGCCTAAAATGTACCACGTCTTAGTACTACTAGGGATTCCAAAAAAGCTATTTAATTTAATAAAAATGTGTCTAGATAATAGCAGGAGCGTAGCACATGCAGGAAACAGCCTATCAGAACCATTCGAAATCCACAATGGATTAAAACAAGGGTATGCGCTATCAACACTTCTGTTTAACCTCGTACTAGAATACGTTGTGAGGGCCGTACAAGAAAGCGGGGAAGGAGTGATACTGAATGATTTCTACACTCAATTGCTAGTCTATACAAACTATATAGATACAATAGGACATAACAGGGAAACCGTAATAAAAAAACGTTGAAATACTAATAAAATCGGCAAAAGAAGTAGGACTAGAAATTAACGAAAAGAAAATGAAATGCATGGACACTGACAGAGCGGCACCCATGAATGAGTATAGCGATCTGAAGGTGTTAGACAAAACCTTTAAAATAGTAAAAGAATTTAAATACCTTAGCACTATAATTGGCGCCAAAAATGTGATGCATACAGAAATTAAAAAAGAGACGGCATTCCGGAAAAGCATGCCTCTATTCGGTGGGCAAATTACTAAAATCGCAACTACTATCACGGAAGACAAAATTAGAGATATGTAGGACAATTATTATGCTAGTAGTCCTATACGGATACGAAACATGCGCATTAACTAAGCAGAAGGAGGATAGGTTCAGAGCATTTGAGAACAGAGTTATGAGAAGAATATTCGTAAGCAAAATTGATGAGTTAAGGGGGCAGGCCTGGGTTAAAATCTAAAAAAAGAATATTGCAGTTTTATTTATACTAAACTTTTTGGGTCTGATTTAGAATATGGGAAGTTTCTTTACCAAAAGTAGGTAAAAAGACAAAGATTATCACCGCATAAAAACTTAAATATCTTGAATCTGTGGCTCCTACCAAGTGACTCTTTTAGATACTCTATTTTTCTATTTTCAACCATTCCTCGTAGACTTTATCAGCAACCAGCCATCGATATAGTCTGAAAATTTTAGAGAATGTTTCTGATATGTTTCCTCACAATATGAGCACAGGAGATTATTAAAAAAGTCTATGTAATATTAATTAAAAATATAAACCCTTAATTAATTGAATATTTTTGTTGGAATATATGAATATTTCAACATGACAAATTGATATTAATGGGTCTCAGTACCGCTGGCGCCATCTCTGGTAAAACGCGAATAACCAAGAGGTAAGCAGCTAGGTAAAGTACGATGTAAAGTCGTCGTCCTGTAGCTCACCTGCTGACCTAAGCTAATACACTCTCTATGTACAGCAATATAGTTAAATTAGATAATTAAATATATTAGTTTATGTCACTGAAGAGTCCTAACCATTTATTCATTGGACCTCTCCAAATCAAATTATTTAAAAAATTTTAATTAATTTTGAGGTTATTTATTTTTAATACTTACTATATAGACTTTTTTATAATCTGCTGCGCTCATATTGTGAGGAAACATATCAGAAACATCCTCTAAAATTTTTAGCTTATATCGATGGCTGGATGTTGGAAAGTCTTCGAGGCAGACCTAAAAATAATAATAAACATTATTTTGAGATAATTGCATTTAAAGTTTTAAAACACAATAAACACATACAAACAATACTCACCTAAAGAAAAAAGTAAGAATGCTTTATATTTTATTGTTATATATTTCATTAATATATTTCACACTATTGCTTAGAAAAACATGTGTGATACGTCAACAATATGATCTCATGGTAGTGCTGAAACAAAGAAAAGAACGCTGAAAATATCCACAATACCGTCTACCTCCATTTTTACAACGTTGCCTTGATGTCCATTCTTCATAAACTGGTGTGTCTTCTTTTCTTTCCCATAAAGAGCAACTCTTACAAAATCTATTTTTTATAGAAACATCAAGCACTTTTCCGGTAGAATTGCCTATTACACTAGAAACACCTTGGAGTGAGGAAAAGCCTCTTTTTCTCCAAGAACATTCTCTGGACACAGGAAGTCCAGCACTATCTGAAGGCAAGATACTCATTTCTTCTATCGCACTATTACTCATGGAGTCTTCAGCAATCAATTCACAAGCTTCACTCAATTGATCGTTGATATTGTCAAAATTGCTGTGCGATATTGTCTGTGGCAAATCCATAATTCCACAAAATGTTGAAAGTCCAGCATGTCCATGACCAAGGGCGCTCATAGCCAAAACAGATTAACTATCTTCTATTAACTTCATATGTATTACTTTTTTTGCCAATGAATCTATTTGAATTAATTGATGCAATTCTTGTATTTGTACAATTTGAACAAGAAATGTCAATTTTAAATCCAAGTTCTCGTACATCAGATTCAGAGAAATTCAGTTTTCCATGACATATCTTGCAACATGCAATTTTTTGCAGTACAGGAAATAGGATGTCAATGTCGATAATTCTATTTCTGATTTCACCGCCTTCAGTTATAATGTCCTTAACTTTTCTACTGGAAGTTGAATTTCTTGGCTTTTTTGGAAGAGGACCATGTCCTTTACTTTCATAAAATATCTTCTTTCTTTTTGTTGGCCTTCCCCAAGTAAGTTTGTCAGGGCCACCCGACACTCTACCTTGAACATCCCTTGGTCTGGCACTCAAAGACATTACACTTACACTGTATATTGATTTGACATAAAAATATATAAATATTTATACACAACCAACCATAAACAACTTTTCTTACACTTTTTATAAAAAGAAACACTTATACATACTTATATAATTATTCACTTACATACTTATAAACTTATGCAGTATTACGCAATAATTATAAAGCCTTGAAAAAGGCTGGTGAATATAGGTTTTAATTTAAAAATAATGTAGAATATTTTTATACAAAAATAACACAGATATTTTGAGAGGTTAATCTCAAAGTAAACAACATTAAAGAGCGTTCACAACGTTCATACAGAAGTTGCGGATAGAGCATATTGGCGTTCTGGTCAGTGATTGGTCGAAAGAAAATTTCAGAGGAACATTCTGGAGTACCTTAGTGCATTGACATCGAAACGATACCAAAGGGCCAAAAATGCCATGTAAATTTCACCTCGTGGCGAAATTTCAAAACAGCGAGAGAGTATAGTTTTTTAGTCAATTTCGCTATATATATTGTACGCGTTACTCTCTTACAGCTTCGAGTTTTATCGAATATATATATATATATATATATATATATATATATATATATATATATATATATATATATATATATATATATATATATATATATATATAGACTCTTTGAATTTTAAATTATTTAAACGTATTTAAATACCATTCGTTACATAAAATTCACTAAATTAAAAAAAGCTACTTTGAAATTTTAGCTATAATTCTGTAACAAAACTTAATATCGTAAAATGGGTTGCAGGAGCTCATTGAACAAGAAATTTGCTATCAAAATATGGCATAAAAAAATGATTTTTTTGACTTTTTAATTCAGGCCTGCTCCCTTAACTAGAGAACGGAGAATCTTACACAATAGCGAAATAAACGAGTTATATGGAAAAGCGAACATTACTAGAGTTATAAAATCTCAAAGACTGAGACTGACCGGGCATGTAGCGAGGATGGAAAATGATAAGATAGCACTAAGAGTACTAAGTAGGAAAACCAGAAGGCACAAGATCTGCCGGCAGACCAAGATGAAGGTGGGAGGATAATATCGGGGCCGACCTGCGAGCAATAGGATACTATGAGGGAAACTTGATGAACCTTGCAAAGAATAGAGAGAAATGGCGTGATTGTGTGAACAAAGTTATGGAATTCATAGTCGCATCAACCATGAATGGTAGCTACGTTGATGATGCGAACGATCACAGTGGATATAGGAACTGCGGTATTTTAAACATTATCACTGCTAACCATTAATGGCTGGCAAATGTAATAGTAATAATAATACTAATAATTTTCTGAAGAAGCATTGAATCTTATGACTTAAAACTGTAATTGAATATACCTTTACATAAAGTAAAAATTTCATTGAATTATATCCTATAGTTTTCAAGATATAGAAACTTGAAAAAAATCTCAAATACACAGTATAATAAATGAAGAATTACAGATTTCACAAAAAACT
This sequence comes from Gastracanthus pulcherrimus, assembly GCA_949152435.1. Lineage (NCBI taxonomy): Eukaryota > Metazoa > Arthropoda > Insecta > Hymenoptera > Pteromalidae > Gastracanthus > Gastracanthus pulcherrimus. Next base: position 208,817,863 of record OX424572.1, on the reverse strand, counting down.
AATTCTTCATTAAAACATTTTTAGCAAACACAAATATCGCCAAATGGATATATACAATCAAAATAAGCCGATAATATTTCATAAAAATTCCGATTCCCTTCGAAGGTAAAAATAAATAATAAAAATAAAAAAATAAAGTAAAATATAAAAATATTCTACCGATAAGCTGCACATACACGCGCACACACACATTCACATACACTAATACACACACATACAAACACACGATAAAAGGTGTTTTGATGTAACCTTTTTAAAACGTTTTAAAACGTTATGTACTAAGACGGACGTGTTGAAATTATGAAATCTATTACAATTATTCATGTAATACGAAGACAGATAAGTACCATTTTTAATTTTTAACCAGTAGGAGAGAAGAATTATTTCTTTAGATATATTTTTTTCTATTTAAGAAAATGAATTAAAGATCTACAGGATGATTTTGATAAGATTACATTATTGTTATAAGATTTTTTTATTTATTCTACAGTAATTTTAAATTGAACATGAAATCAAATATTAACTCGTAACTTTTTGTAAGATTATAAGTAACTTATGTAAATATAAGTTATATTCCATTGAGGAAAATTTACTGCGCATCAGTCGTCTAAGGTATGGTATAAATATTACTTCTATATTACTTCATCGAACAAAGTGACAATAACATGTTTCAGAAGTTGGACACTTTATCCAGGTGTGCATATAGAGTCTATTCGAATATTATTAGTAAATATGGTTTGTAAATAGGCTGCCAGATTGAATGTGAGTAAATAGAAATTCCGTTTTTGAAAACTGTTTTCTAAAATTTATTTTAGTCAGATACCACATGATTATACTTCCTTTAATATATCAAAACTTAACTTTTTTTACTATATCAAAATAAAACTCTGGATTACTGCGACTTTCAATGCTGTGTAGATACAGAAGTTGTATGATTTCTGAGAGGATTGTACCTATATTCAACATATTTCTTAAGGATTTAAAAATGGAATTCTACACAGTTCCCATACAGATTTTGTTGAAATTGGACACAAATTGAAATACGAAATTCCGCATGATATCTGTAGGAATTATGTACCCAACTTCATTTTGTACACGAATAGATATTTTAATAATATTAACCTACGGATTATGTACGGTTTCTGTGCGGATTTCAATACAGATTTCTGCATTACTTCAGTACAGATTCTATACAGATTTCCGTATCCTTGAACAGTTATGGTGTACACAAAATTTGGTTGCACATACACACACACACCCACCCACACACACACACACACACACACACACACCCACCCACACACACACACACACACACACGCACGCACGCAGGCACGCACGCACGCACGCACGCACACAGTCCCACACACTCATATACACACATATATTTACACACGCACACATACACATGCACGCACATATACACACACATACACATGCACACATACACATACACGCACATATACACACACATACACATGCACGCACACATACATAGTTGCAGACTGATAGACATTTTTTAAATACCTATTTTTCTGACATCTAAATTTCTCGTCATTACAAAGCTTTCTCTTTGAGAAGGCAAAAATGAAAAATATTTGATCATAAAATTTTCCATCGACATACACTGATAGATGAAAGTATATACTAACTTTAAAATCCTGATGGCTACCGATGATTAAGTTTCCAACAAAGTGCCATCCTTGTTGGAATTTTCTTTTAATATTATTTGAATAAAGGTGGTAAAATAAATTAAGTAAGGAATTTGAGTACATTCTATTTATTCTATTTTAATGTTTCAACGCTATTTTACTACTAAAATAATTTAATAACAATACATACTGACAGTATGATACTGTCTTTATATAATTATGTGCATTGATGAAACGTTACTCATTCAGCATTCACCAGAATGTTTAACTCCTATATCTGTGAAAAAATAAAAAAAATTAATAATTGTACTGTAGTTCTTTTTAAGAATGTATAATAGGGTTTCATAAAAAAGTATAATAAATGCTCTTATAATCGATTAGGCCACATGTTATATTCGCAAACCACTTGAAGTTAAATAATTTTTTTTATTTTTTTTTAATTACGTAAACATGCATTACTACCCTTACACAGGTAGCGTGTTATAGGTTCAATCGCTGCCACCAGAAAACCCGGAAAAACATTTTCTTGAAATGTTTAAAAAAAAACAACGTTTTCGTGTATAACAAAACAAGGGAAATAGCTTATTAAAAATTTCGAGTCGTAAAAGATACGCAATTTTATGCTCTTTACACATGCATTTAAGGTAGTTCACCGGAGATAATAAAGTTAAAAAGTTAATTTATATTTCAAATCACCATTAAACGGCATTATTAATGTACCACAATATAGATATGCTAATAACACAGGCAACAATGTTTACTTAGTCATATCTTTGGGGAACCGCTAACTATAGATATTTTGTTTTACGCAACATAGGTAGTAATTCTTTACAACATATTAGTTTTGCAGGGAAATTTCTGTCATTACGAATTAAAATATCTTTTTAACACATACATAGCCTATACCTTACGTGTTATGACTCACAACTTTGACATTGAATATTTCAATTTTAGTACCGACATGATTCTTACAGTTTTGCGGGATGCATACATAATACTATTAATAAAATTCAGTCAAAATTTGAAGTAAATATATAATAAATCGATTAGCCGGTGAACGTCCATAAGAGTAGTCTATATCTACTGATATACCAATTGGTATTAAAATAAGGAATATTTTGAGACCTTAAAAAGTTTCTAACATTGTTTCCTTCTCGAGAAAACTTCGGAACGCGAAAATTGAGGTTAGCTTTTCCGTTCCGAAGTTTTCTCGAAAAGGAAATAATGTTAGATACTTTTTAAGGTCTCTAAATATTTCTTACTTTAATACCAATTGGGGGCAACTTTTAGTTTTTCAATTAACAAACTACAATTTGAATAAATAGCAAAAACGTGTTTAGACAAGGACATAAGATACGAACACCTCTTAAGGGAGAACTCCACCGATTTATGACCAAAAATCGAAAATCTGTTTATTACATATTTTTTATGTTTATAGTTTTATGAACATTTTGAGACCTTGGATGTTAAAACTCTTTGGTATATCAAAGTTATAGCCAGTTGACTGAAACGATTAACATTGAATAGCTTACCAAATTAAAACTATAAACGCGATTTTCGCGAAACTTACTTTTCTAACTTCAAAAAGTTTCTTGCGCAACCCATGACCATGGATATTTATGAAATTTTCAGAAAATATAGGTTAAAGTATTATAAAAAGAAGTTAATATATTGTTTTGAGGTATTTTAGTGTTAAATGTTTGATTCACCCATTGTAAGTGTGGAGACATGCAATTATTTATGATTTTTTAAGTTCAAAAAATGTTTCATTTATTTCAGACCATTAATTGAGTTTAAACTATTAGAACAAAAAAACTTTTGGCCATTTCAAGTTGAAAAATATTCTAGAATGTTATAAAATAGAATTCGTTAAATTCGTATTCGCAAGGAACTTTTCTAAAACCCTTGCTTTATTACAAAAATATGTATTTTCTCCAATAAATAGTAAAAAAAATGAAATAACAAGTTTTCAAAATTTTAGTGAAAAACTGTTGAAATTTTAGTGAAAAACTGTCAAAATTTTAGTGAAAAATTGTTAAAATTTTAGTGAAAAATTGTCAAAATTTTTGTGAAAAAATGTCCACATTTTTGTGAAAATTTGTCAAAATTTTAGTGAAAAATTGTTAAAATTTTAGTGAAAAATTGTTAAAATTTTAGTGAAAAATTGTCGAAATTTTAGTGAAAAAAATTACGTCTGAGCTTCCGACCTTTAAAACATACAAAAGCACTGATGGATTAATTTTCACCGTGTATATTCAGAATAAATCTCATCTACATCCATATACTCACATGCACGCATGCGCACGCAAACAAACAAACACATACACACAAACGCACTCACACACACACACACAAACAAACACAGACACTCACACACATGCACACACATATACATACACCCACACACGCACATATCATAGTTAAAAGCTAAAAACTTAAATTTAAAATAGGTTTGTAGATAAAAAGTTAGTGTCCTTTAAAGTGGGTGACCGAATGAGTTAACGAAAAACACTTACTTGTTCCGTCACATCGATTTTTACAGGCGAGAGCTTGCATGTTACCATAAGTTAATCCGTCAGTTCCGCAAACTGGAGCGAATATAAAGCTCGTAATACAATTGCATGACGGGTTTAGGATCTGAGCACTTGCTAATGAGAGACATGCTAAAACTAAATAACACTTTAATGAAATAAACGTAGAAAATATATAGTGCAATATTTTAAATGATTGCTTCTAACAGCAAATAGTAGACGAAATTGTTTTCATTTATATGAAAATTTTGACAACGTTTCGGGTGTCTCTCACACCCTTCTTCAGGTCAAAGAATAATTAATTCTATAATAAGATTAAATCTAGGTAACTTATCTAGACTGCTCGCTGCATCCCATACAACGCGGTTGAAAATTCCGTTGAACGTATTCATTCATCGAGTGTCGGCACACGGTCAAGTTGATTTTTTCCCACTCACAATGAGGCACTAACACTTTATAAAATAGCATGCTTTTATATTACACTTATTCACTATTGCTTAAAACCATGCTATTACATGCTGATAAATGATGTTAGTTTAACTCCATATTTGATTACATCGTTACTGTTAATTTGTGTATAAGTAGGAAAATAGTGTGTTATAAAAAATACAGAATATTTGTAACTGCACCAAGAATCTCAGTGACCGTCTACAAGTTAACGCAGAAAACCTTTAGAAAACAATATCTTAGTAGATTCCCAAGCCATATTCCTTAAAATCCGTATACTTAAGCGTTTTTTATAACACCCTATTTTCCTACTTATACACAAATTAACAGTAACGATGTAATCAAATATAGAGTTAAACTAACATCATTTTTCAGCATGTAATAATAATAATAGCATGGTTTTAAGCAATAGTGAATAAGTGTAATAAAAAGCATGCTATTTTATAAAGTTTTAGTACCTCATTGTGAGTGGGAAAAAATCAACTTGACCGTGTGCCGACACTCGATGGATGAATACGTCCAACGGAATTTTCAATCGCGTTGTGTGGGATGCAGCGGGCAGTCTAGATAAGTTACCTAGATTTAATCTTATTATAGAATTAATTATTCTTTGACCTGAATAAGGGTGTAAGAGACACCCGAAACGTTGTCAAAATTTTCATATAAATGAAAACAATTTCGTCTACAATTTGCTGTTAGAAGCAATCATTAAAATTTATCAAAGTTAGACGTTAGAGTCATTTTTTAATTAGCGAATGTTCGTATGAATATCTTACATACATTCCAATAATTAATATAGTGCAATAATTATTTTTTTTAATACGTGCATTATAAAAGTGTATTGCTAGAAAAGTGTATACTTACTACTAAAAAGAATGATGATTTGAACTTTAAACATTTTTAAGTAGATGACTAAAATTCAAGGCAAATAAAAGTATTTCAAAAGTTTTTCTTGATGACTGAAAATCTTGTGATTTTCAAAAGAAAGAAATCTGCTTATTTATATACATATTTTTTGTTAGAATCTATTGTATGAATTTATAGCATGTTTGAACAATATGTTTATCACATAATGAGAAAAAAGTACAACAAAAAAACTAATTATTTTATACTTTATTGTTCTCGCGGGCTTCTCACACAAATATAATATTAAATTCTTTTGTTTTAGTAGAATACTTGAAATTTCGTATAATATTTGGTCACGTATATGTTTTGTATTTTGTTAAAAAAGAAATATTTGAAAACAAAGCTTTTTAATTAGAGGCTTTGTTTATTTTGTTGTCGTTGACTAAGATAATATAAATTTGTTAGAAATATTGAGTTGCATGATGAATTATTACTCAGAAATCCATGGTCGAAAATAACCACCATGGTTTAAGAAGGCGTATGGTAGATAACACGTGGTGTAAGAATATACCCACGTTGAGACAGTTGTCGAATGCAATAACTACAGTGGTGGGAAATTCGCCCCACAAACTAGAATGCATGTTTACGGTCACGCGTGGTAGCGAGAGACATTCACCGTGGTGTGAAATTCGCCCCACAATCCGTTGGTGTGAGTTTAATAATTATGTTGCAATTGTTATTTTATTATTTGTACAGTTTTTCTATGAAAACAATTATTATATCCCTGGTAGAAATCTTATCGTGGCGGCCACATTCGCTATAACGGCCTTTATAGGCAAACTAGATAGTACAAGAGTGTACAAAACTCGATAAATCCGCACAGATCTATATAGTTTTCTCAATAATAATATGTACGTATAAAATCTGTGAGGTTATATATTATTTATTGAACAGAAGTTTTATTGTAAAAATTAATGTTAAATAAAGTTTAACATGCAAGTTTTCCATTATAATAATAATATCTACAGTTATATCCATACTATTTACATATAAAAGTAGTCAGAATGCATATCTAACCTAAGAAATGAAAATTTAGAAACAATGTTCCTTGCATATGAAAAATAGTGATCACAAAATAATGTTATTGATTGATGTAGTTGTTTCTTGAAAAGTAATGTATAAATAATAATAATATCATATGTACAAATATGTACTTTATGACATGCTTTATTTAAAAACTAGAATTTTAATTTCAGAACTACAAATAATTTTGTATCCATCTGCGAGTTTTTATAATACATAAACTGCTCATCCGTGACAACATTTTCAAAGACAAACACATTAGTCGAGCACATGTAGACGTAATTTTCTTTATAATTAACAAATTACTATGTATTAACTGGCCATAGATGTCAAATGTTTGATTATAAATTAATCACAGTAGGAAATACAAAAATAGAACATATATATATATATATATATAATAACTCAAATACATTATTTCTTTTTAAAAATAGAAAATTAATCAGTTGATAATAAATGTGTGTGAAAATAGTTTTCCTTACATAAACCATACAGGTTTGGAAACCAAGCCTGTATTTAGGATGGAACATAATCAAACGCAAGGAAAATAATTTTACATAAACAAAATAAATATATGCACTAATACTTCATATACTTAGTTATTTGGATATTCAGATTATTTTCTTATTTTGATTGTTTAATATATATGTGTAATATAATATTGTTATTGAGTTCTTAAATACAAAAACTCGATGTATCTAAAATTTGATAACCTTACACTTTAGAGGTTATTTACAATTACTTACATTGGTAATAGGTGAACAATAACAAGTAAATACCTTTAAATCAAAATAATACATAATAAGCATAATATATTATGCTTCTGTTTCTTAAAACATAACCTTTAAGTGCTTGTTATTGTCATAATTTTGCTGATCTAGTTTTATCGGGGCAAATAATATGGGAAACTAGAAGCGTCGACCGTTACACGCCTTTATAGTAACTATCTAGTTTGCCTACATAGATCTACACAGTGCGAGATTATTCTACATAGATCTATAAAGTGGACGAGATAAATTTCTACCAGGGATACGTTATAATTATACGTTATTTACCAATTGCCTTGCAATATAATGATTTATATATAACGTTAAATTAAGCTTGGGCGGAAATAATTCGCAATGCCATTGAATGCCATATAATATTATATGGGTAAATCCGCCGAACTTTTAACTTTCTTCATTCAAAAAAATTTAAATAAAAATTGAAGGCACATAATTAAAAATTTTTGGGTACTATTTTAATAGTATATTGTGTACCGAGGGCGAGAAATAGGCTTTTACCGCCCGCGTGAGTTATTATTACTATTTTAACTAATGTTATTTTATTATTACTATTATTTTAATTATTATCATTATTTAATTATTTTTATTATTATGATTAATATGTAGTTTCAAAAAGCGGGTAGGTATATTTATATTTCTGTTACATTCTGCATCGTTCTCAAAACTTGCTTAAGAACGTATCCTACTACGTTCATAATACAATGTTCCACAATACTTACTGCTTCTATAAAAAAAAGTTGATACCTCTCAAAGCCATAACAGAACATGCATATCGTCAATTACGCGTCCTTTGAATTACCATTTATTTTACTCCACTCTTTGACTTCCACTAAAAACCAACAAACCCCTCGACGATCAATTCAACTAGCACTTCAAATATTCTCATTTCTCCGCAACGACATTTAACGCGCGTGTCTTTCTCTTGCGAGAGAATTTCGCCCGCAGAGGACAGGTTTATTTTGTGCTCCTGTCCCGTGCTTTATATTAGAAAAAGGGGAGGGGGAAATGAAAGAACGGAGAGAAATCAGGACTTCCTACCATTACGCGCGTCACAAATCACAATCAGCGTCTCTCCAGGCCAGTGGCAGCAGCAGCAACTGCAGCAACCGAGAGACATTCTGACGTTATGATACTGTATACGTGAAATGGCCCCTGCGCTACATGGGACATTCTTTTCACTGCGGCATGATCCGTTTCGGAGCCGCACGGCGCGGCGATATATAGTTTTGGGGGCTTACTTTTCACTTGAACTCTGTTTTCACACATTCCAATGTCAACTCGAGTTTGTTGCATTCCGGGATTGTATATATATGGTTCGTTTGTGCGTGCATCTTACTTAGCTCGTATTATGAGATTATTGTACTGTGAGATATATTTTATGATGTACTTGAATATTATTGGTTTTCAACTAGGTATACATGTGTATAAATTATTCGAATCTTTATACATTATTAACATCTTTTACGGCAGAATTGAGTAGTAGTACAAGCCAGATCATCTTGTCATTTTTAGTATAATACTATCTAGAATAACAATTCTTTGTTTCTCTTATTAACATTAGTTTAATTTATAAACTAGAGGTATTACGTAATGTATGCTTGCAGTTGCGTGAGAAAAATTGAATTTAATTAATCTGCGTTTACAAAACAATGTTTTATAATTGAATTTATTTAATACCAAAGAAAATTTTATGTACTAGCAACCACCAGACATTACGTGACTGAAGAAAATAAAATGGAAAAAAAATTGTGAATGAATATTGAGATACATATATGTGCATGTATATATAGATATAGAAGATTATATAGATATAGAAACAGAGGAAACCTGAAACGTTGAGAAGACACATATTCAAACCGAGCCCTTTCTAATCGTATATAATGATCTGCTTTGGGTGCATGGTGCAGAGCTGGACGACTGTCCCAAGATTTTACCTTATTTTTTTAAATATATACATTGAAAAGTTGTATTACTCTATTCTTCAAGAACTAACGATGATTTGAATTTTTTTTACATTACTCTAATCGGGCTACTTGACTCTCCTCTAATTTTTTAAAATAAATTCTTCTAATATTAAATATTATCTATTTACAGTTTTTCAACACAAAAAATGACATAGTTCATTGAAACCAACGGAATACAGATTATCGTAGGCAATCCTATCTCTACTTACAAATTTTCCTCTCCGATTGCTAAATCTCTTTCCAATCTCCTAGCTCGTAGATTCATTTTTCTATTTTTTGTCTGTCAAGGTGGAAGAATATGTAAGAGACGTCGCGTTACAGGATGGAAATTCATGCATCAGCATGTGGAAGTATTTTAAAAGGTTCCGAAAATACAAAAATATACGAAATTACTTTGTTAACTATAATACTTTGATACTATTAGAATTGCCACGTAAAAATGTAAAACAGAAAAATATCTAAAGCAAAATATTCCTTAAAAATTATATTTATGTAAATAAATCTAAAAATAATCTGCATAAGAATATAAATATAAAGCTTATGCAGTTAGATTTATCAGGTTGAGTACGCGAGCTAATGTATCAGCCGACTTTTCTTCGATCTGTTACAAAAATAAATAAAATTTCAAACTTTTAATACAACTTAACATTTTTACTTGTTTTTGGGATTGTGAAAAATTAAAAAAATAAGTTGAATATATAATTTTAATTATAGTTTTATTTCAGTAACAGAAAATGCAGAATAATTTGTAGCAATGTACGGTACTTATATGTACACTCGACGTGAAAAATATCTGGTGGAATGTATTTGAATTTTCTTGGAATACTGCATTTTCATTAGATTATATTGGATCGAACACGCGTTTTCACTAGCCTCATTGGAGGATTTTAAAAAATGTCAAATGCATTCGACCAAATATTTTTCACGTTGAGTGTACGTATACGTACCATGTAGCGATCAACCTGTAAAAATACTAAAGTTTTTATTACAGTTTGCTGTAAATAATACATTCATATTCGGATATATTAATATTTTTAACAATTGATATACCGAAATGTTAAACAATTTAAACTAAAAGTCTAAATACTTTCTTAAAATTAGTATGTAGAAGAATAGCTCTTTCCAACTATCTGTATATTACAAAATTGTTTGTTATGAAAAAAAACTATTAAAAGAAGCGACAAAAAATCATAACAATTAAACATGAGCTCCACATTATAAATAGGTATCATAATAAGTAAATTTTCAATAACCTATGCCGAGCTATTTTTACGAATAGTCAATGTGCAACGGTCCACGGAAAAAAGCACCTATATACGGAGCAACGGAAAAAAGTGGTTCACTGGAAGTGCAGCGGCGGCCGTCAGTCTCCCGAGGGGTACATTAAGAATTGATTTTACGGCTGACGGTTTTGAATTAGAAACGCTCCGCGGGCTTGTAGGCACGGCGAGGATCAAATTAGAGGCACGATCATAGGTCACCGTTTCACGCGTCACACATTTAATTATATTTGCTGCAGGCGGATTTACCTTTTTTTTTACTTTCCGGGGTTTTAGGCATTCGATCATGTGTACTTTTTATAGCCTTGGAGATATTATTAATTAGGTTCGTAATTTTAGTCTATGTCCTTTGTTCAATTATTAATTAAAAATGTCATGTTATTAAGAAATACGTAAAGTTAAGTACTCTAATATTAAGAAAAGAAAAAAATTCATTCAATCTTTCTTTTTGTTTCCTTTAATTGCAAGTAATACATTTTAAATCCTATTTCTCTTGACTCGCTTTTATTTCAGATAAGGTTTTTTTAATATTTAGTGTATTTTTCTTAACATTTAGAAAAATTTCATTATTGGCAATCGAAAATCCATATATTAAACTAATTTTATATTTAATTTAATCTAATGGCTCCAGTTAAATTTATATATTATATTAAAACGTTTAACTGGAGGTAATTTAATAACGAAGATATCCTGACAATTTCAAGCGATTATTTAACATTCAGTAAGTTATCAATTGCCCTAGTTGAATAAAGTTATTATAATAAAAACTCGTTCATCATTATATAGGTGATTTTAAACTTATCAATCTATTGCTTCCTCATAGAGGAAGCTTTGTAATGGTAAAAAAAGAAGTTTTACTAAAAACATAGTAGAAAACATGTTTTGAGCTACTGGGAATCAAAATACACTATTTTTAGAAAATGTCTGTATAGATGTGTGTGTGTGCGTGTGTCTGTATATATGGATGTGGATCAACATTACTCTGAATATGCACGGTAAAAATTAATGTTTCAGGGTCAATTTTTTGTTGTTTTTTCGGCTAAAAATATTTTTTTTCGAGTTTTAGTTTTTCGAGTTTTATGATACCTTAATTTTGAAATTTTTAATAAACTATTTCCCTTGTTTTGTTATTCACGAAATCATCATTTATTTCAAAGGGTTATATCTGTGAAATATAAAAAGGAAAAATTTTGAAGAAAATTGAGATTATTAGGAATGTGGTGAAGAATATTCCGTAAAATTTTTTAGGCTTTATCTTTTTCTTTTGAAGGAAAAAAAATCTTTTTGTAAAAAAATCGATTTTTAGTGAGCTGCGAATACTGGAGTGAATCATTTGATCTAAAGCTTACCAAAATGGTATCTCTTTACTATCTCTCAAATGAGTTCGTTACCCAGACCATAACGACATATATATTTAGAGATATTTGAGGTTATGTATTTTTTGAAATTTTCTTTTAATTGCTTATTTCTGGAGAATGGCACGGTCATATTTCTACTAAAAAGGGTTTTTTTTTCGATTTTAATGAAGTTTCGAAATTAAAAAGAAATTTAAATATTCATCGACTCGTTTTATTTTATAACAATTTTTGGATTATTGGGTTTTTGAGTTTTAGTTTTTGAGCTTTTTGGTATGTTAGAAATAGTATGATCAATTTAGTGTAAATGCATTAAAAAGAGCATAAAATTACCTATCTCATATAACAGCAAATTTTGGATAGACTCTTTCCCTTCTTTCGTTTTACACGAAAAAAGTCATATTTAGTTTAAACAGTTATATCCCGAAAATCCATGATGGCAAAGCGTTCACAAAATTTTAGATAATTATATAAATTCAGTGAATCTACGTACTAACATCTGATTACATTTAATTTAAATATTTAAATAATTTGAATAAATTACGTACAAAGAAAAAATTGCTGTGACAAGGATTATTACCTATCATAAATTATCTTTTGTGAAATCATGAACGATAAAAACACCCTTTTTAAGATATTATTTAGAAAGCGATATAGCAATTTAAAGTTAATTTATTAGAACAACGAATTTCGTATTGGAACAATTAATTTAGTTAGAGGAAGCTAAGTCCCAATGAATTGGCAGCGGTTTTTTACTTGTGGTACAAAAGCCTGTTAAAATCGGTGTATTAAAACCTTACCTAAAACTGTAGATTAATAGTAAGCAAAGAATGAGTGCACCGGTATTTACAAAATCTCATTGGAAGCATTTGCGTCATAAAAGAAATGTACAAACAAAATCGAATCTAAGGATAATTTATACAAGTAAAAAGCTCTAATTTCTCAAAGATTCAAATTAAGATTCCATCTTTATACATTAATAATCACAATTCCTTGCTAAGACCCTTTTGTAATTCATTACAACTTACAAATACAACCAATTCCATAATCCTTTCTATATTCCATATTTACTTGCTCTCAAAAACAAAGTACACGCTTCACAACTCCAAAAAACGAACCCTCACAACTCGCGAACAATTAAAATGCACGCCCGAGAGCCAAAGGTCGTGCACACGTGTACACATCGGCGCTCTCGTGTTCCGTGTGGCCGCACCGCACGAACCGAGCGAGCCTGCGGAGTCCCTCGAACGATTATGCATGTAAACGAGCGAGGAGTCAGGAAGTTCGCCACCCACGTGGTGGAGGAGGTGGAACACTTCCGCTTTCTCTCTCTCTCTCTCTCTCTCTCTCTCTTTCTCCCCCCTTCGTGTGCCTTTTGTGCGCGCAAACTAGTCGGGCAGAATCAATTTGACGTAGATATGATACAAAGCGGGCCGAAAAGGCACAATGGCAAAATTTGGGGATGGCGTGGTCCGACTCCACCCTTTCGGTGTTATTAAGATATTCGATCGAGTGTTTACCTTCGCGGATGTACTTATTAATGCGATTGTGTTGTGGAGGTATTTCTTTGTTTGTTACCTTTTTTTGAGGAGTGAATGGTTGTACGACAGCGAATTTGTATTCAAACGCTTGCTTGAATTATAGAATCTTGTTGTTTATTAGTTATACATTTATGTAGTTGTTACATACACAACAGTTACAATTTCACGTAACTGTTTCCGTGGCGTCCACATATTCTATGAAACTATGTACGTATATAGCATTAATTATACAATTTACTAAATACGCTATAAATAAAAGGCAAACTCAGAGAATCAATTAAAAAATACTCTTTGAAATGAAAGTTTAAACATATATTAAATTAACGATTTGTTTATTGCATAATATTCTAATACTAACTCAAGTTTTTGTAAACATCAATGTATTCTTCTATAATAAAATGGTCAACTCTGTGGCAGCGCTTTTATAAAATATTAATCAACATTTAGTAGTTCTAAAGATTCTATATTAGTTAAATAAAGTGGTTCGAAATGTATACATTATAAAATGGAAACAATATATAAAGTTTCAAGTACACGTTTCAAGCAAATATATTACAGCAATTTATTATTCAATATTCCATTCCTTACATTAAAAAAAACTTTGTCACTGTGTACAATAAATTACAAACAAACCAACTGACCACTAAAATAAAACAACTCCATAATAACAACAACATAACTCTCCCCCTCCATATCAATACGCATTTATAAACAATATATTATATTATCTTTTCTCTTAAAAAATTGCAACACTAGACGTATTCCTTCGCTAAAATCGTTTTCCATTGTGCGTCCATTCCGGTATACGCTGCTGTAATCCCGTTCGCCGCGCGGACCAGCGCCGAGCCTCAATTCATCATTCGGATTGTCAGCCGCGGCGCGCCGGATTTATTACAACTCGAATCCTTCAGCGCGGGGGCAACAGCAGCTCTGCGCCGCACGAGTCGGTCCTCTGAAGTAGTCGAGTTTCTGACACCCGCGCGTCTCGCGGGCGGCTCGTTCTGCACGCTTGCTCCTCGAATTTGAATCGCCCTTTTGGTTGATAGATCGTTCTCCGAGGTACGTGGCTGGACTCCCCCATGATATGCATGCATTTTTGCGTCGCTAGATCTAAGATTTACTATTCGCATTACTTTGTTTATGAAACTTTCGTGTGCACTGATAGGGTATGCATTTTTGTTGTTTTATCAGCTTAGATATATCGAATATACATACGTTTTTCGTAAAGTAAAATTCAGGACCTTTTATTTGCTGTATTATTGAATACTTATATTTATTATTTTAAGAAAAAGGTTAATAAAAAAACTTTTTTTAATGCCAAATAATTCACGATATTGTAGTCAGCATACTATATAAAAGCGATAAAGAAAGTTATCGATTGAAAAAATCATTATACTTCACCTACTTCTACTACATATACAAGCTGAAGAAGGTGGACCTTCCCATTAGACCCCCGTAGGTTAAATACGTAGGGTAACTGAGGGTTAAATGTGTTTTTTCAACTGGTCTCATTGATATCTGAGTGAATTTTTAAAAAATCTATTCGTAGTTTATAAAAGCTCTTTGTAACTGGATCAACTATAACATATTTTTAGAAATCATATAAAATTTGTATTTAGGTCTTCCAACTGGAAGAAATTCATTTTATGCTAGCTTTCATTATTTTATTAGGATTTTCATCTCACTGGCTGATGTGGCTATAATTATGCACATCTTTATATGAAATTTGCATACATATTAGTTCAATGCACTTGCTTTCAATTATCAATATATTATTTTAAAATTTTTCTCCAAAAAATAATTGGGACATACTTCTTTAAAAAATTATTGGGACATACTTCTTTGTGATTAAAGTAGGAATCCACCTTAAATATTGTAACGTAAAACTATCAAATATTTTTCAATTAAAAATTTGACAAAAAATGCATCCACTCTAAAGCCCGAGATTTTTATCTTTTGTATATCAACGCGTTCGTTTCATTCGGAGCAGGCCAGCCGGCCGACATGTGGGCGATATATGCATAATTCGCGGCCGATCTCATAAACATCGCGCGGAAAAACCGCATGAGTCGGTTAGCGCGCGAGTGCCCGTACTGACAATGCGTTCTTACCTCTATCCGATAGGACAAGTCAAGAGATGTGCGTGTATTCTTGCGTGATCTCACAATCATTCTTTTATAGAGGGATATTGACCTTCATATCATTATGTGAGATTAAATTGTATTAAAAAATGTTTGTTTTTTATGACATATGGAGAGATCTCCAGAACTTTTGACTTTCAAATGTTGAAAATGAGGTCAACTTAACTTAGGAGCACAGCTCTAATTTTTTTCACACAACTTCTCGAGACTATAAACAATTAATATTTGCCCATGAACAAGCCCGAAACAAGTGCGTAACGAATCTAAAATGATTTATCAAATACGGCAGGTTAGAATTTCCATGTATATATTTTTTCTTGAAAATAGTTCTAAAACATTTGTGCAGCTATTTTTATTTTTATTTTTGATACTTAAATCAGACATTTATATTGCATTAATGTTATTTTACAAATTACGTTGATCCTAATGATTCACTTAAAGAGATTGGTAATGGTTCGGTAGAAGCTACAACGTAAGACAAAATTGCGTGACTACTCACTTCTGATTCCGAGAGATCCTTTGAGGAGGATGAGGATTCAAATGAGGTCATAGAATTACATTCCCTAAAGGATAACAAAAATTGTATGCTTTAATTGAGGGATTTTATTATAGTTCGTTTATAGAATAAAAAGACCGTTTGAAATTGAATCCGATTCAAAATCTCCATTCATTTGAATGGAACGATTGAATTCAATTCAAAATCTTGATTCATTTGAATCTTGTAAATTACATTCAATTAAACATCTCGATTCATTTGAATCGAAAAATTGAATCTTGATTCACGCATGAATCGGAAAGTTAAATCACGATTCATATTTTCGATTTATTTGATTAGGGATTTTGAATCGCAATTCAAATGTTTTAACTCTAAGAGAAAACTCGGTACTTGATTCACAAGATACACTAGATTAACATAAATGCACTGCTCTGAACATATCTGATTGATTGCGCTAAAGATGTTCAGTAAATTCAATAAGTTACATTAAAGTAACTATTATAACGTTATATTTAATCGTAAACGTGCTACGAATAGTTACAAGTTACTATATGTAACTTGCTTATTTATGAAAGTGCATTTCAGCTGGAAAATGTTAAATACTATTGATTAACTATTTCTACGTCAAATATGATCTTATCACGTTAGCTCACACTCGCGTCAGTTCTACAAAACATTACAAGTTTTAGTTTTGTCTAAAACTTTTATTCACACACACTAGCTAACTTCATAAACTACAATAAATTATATAATTATTGAAAAGAAATTTATGGAGCTCTACAAACCATATTATCCTTATAAATATAAAGCTTAGATTGATTTAAGAATGGATAACTTTCTATAAAATACTCTACAAATGAGAGTAGAACTAAAAATTACTATATTATATATTTGTGTTCTAAAATCACTTATTGAAAGCAGCCTTATACTCTCATCAAATGAGGATAACCTATTTGAAGTAATAGTAAGTTATTATCATTCTGTAATTATAAAAGCTATATTATTTTACCATGTAATTTAAGAATTTCTTGAATTCAAGGGACAATATATCGGTTACTGTTTTAAAAAAATAAGTGGAAGTACCATCTTTCTTGGCGACTGGGATGGAAGCGAGAGCGTGATACTCAAAACGTCATTTTCTCTTTTCATGCCAGCAATAATAGTTCGCACGAGTAAGAACTCCTTACTTAAAAAATGCAAACGCTTTCAAAAAGTTTATGCAATCAGTGAAAAGCATTTCGAAAATAAAAATTATCCTGCAACAAATGTAGCCATTGTTACGTTGAGTAATGAAGTCCTCGAGATAGCTTTAACCGATTTGAAAGCCTCCATTTGGTGGAATCATGAAGCAAAGTTTGTAATAGTTAATAAGAATATGCAAAACAGCTGCCAGTTCGCACAAGCTTTTTTAAATACAGTGTGGAGATTTAATATTTTGTCAGTAATTTATTTATGTTGTAACTCACACAATCAAATACTCGCCTACTCTTTTAATCCTTACAATTATTTGGCTCCAAAATTTTGGAAGAGAATCCAAGGCAGTAATATGTCAAATAATGCCTGGATATTACTAGAGCATCAATTGAATGACTCAACAGAACAGTTATCTACTCAAAGTAAGTAAAATTAGTTTTTATATGCAATTAAATATATATCGGGAATTAATTATGTTCTATACACAAAGGTATAATTGGTAGTCATGCTTACAAGAACAAGTAATTGTTATTCTATTTATAATTTGTAATGTATGATTAAAGTTTAGTAATAGGTGGTGCATAATACAATTATAATCATACAGTGTTATAAAATATTATTTGAATTGTTTAATTGGGGCTAGTAGTTAGGGAAATACCTCTTATTGGATTTATTTTAGCTGAGTTGGAAATCCACCTAGAAAATCCAGATATACTATCATATAAATTGGAGTGGATTCCAGCTGAATTTGTCTGGATTCCATTTCTGCTGGATTTTCTATAAAAGTACGTATTTAGTACATGTACAGTCAACCATATTACACGGAAAAGGAAATTCTTAAAAATTTGTTAAGGTTTTTCAATTAAGGTGAAAATTTACTTTCACTTTCTACCTACCCTCGTGTGACAAATCTATTAAATCCTATTAATTCCTTTTTCCAAATATGAAAAGATCCTATTTGCGAATAGGATGTATATGCAATTTTTGTATTGGTGAATAGGATTTAATAGATTTCTCACACTAGGGTAAGATTTCCAGATTAGTTTATTCACTACTACTGACCATATGAAACAGTTTAAGAGGAAAAAAGAAAATATATATATATATATATATATATATATATATATATATATATATATATATATATATATATATATATATATATATATATATATATATATATATATATATATATATATATATATATATATATATATATATATATATATATATATATATATATATAATTAAATTTCATTTTACTCTTTTAGTGCACTATTTTTCTATACCACTATTGGGAACTCAAAATTTATTTAATATTCATTTCTATAAGAATCTTAATAAAAAGAGTTTATAAAGAAAGGTTACACCAACAAAGGTTACATAATTCACTTAATTTTAGGCACTATTGATTCTTTTAATTGTAACCCTAAACTTTTTGAAATGTTAGATTTTTCCTTGCTTTTGATATTGCGAATTTTTTTATATATTTACTGTAATATATTATAGAGAATACGTTTTTTTTACAAAAGGTTATTCACTTTATGCAAATTTGTATTTTGACAAAGTAAAGGATATCAACCAACACACTATAAAAGCTGTTAGATGTGTAGTCAACTCAACATCAATGAGAAATGCAACAAAGATAAGCAAAAATAACGGAGCTGGATTTGATATTTTTCACTTAATTTGGAATCATATTAATGCAAAAGTTACCACGAAAGTATCTGAACTATGCGGATTTATTGATGAATATGGAGAGCCACAAGGAACATTTAAAGATGTACTATCTGGCAGATCAAATTTTCTGAGTACTCCAATATTAGTTCGCGATTTTTGGAAAGCACAAACTTACCCATTTTACTCATGTAGTTTAATGATAGTATCTCTGAATGACCCAGTTAAGTACATCGATGAATTACTGAATATTTTTACACTTAAAGTTTGGTTTACTTGGTTTTTAACCTTCTTTATATCAGTCCTTGTTTTAAAATATCTTCTACAAACATCGATTTCCTTAGCTACATTAGAATTTCTAAGAATGTTTATAAGTAGTTCTAGTCTTAAGCGTCCGCAGTACTCATCTGAGAAAATAATATTTATTACCTTATTATATATAGTTTTTGTCATTAATACTTTCATGCAGAGTCGTTTGAGTGAGATAAACACAGCTCCGGAACGTGCACCAACTATAGATTCAGTAAATGATTTGATTAAATCAAATCTAAGCGTTCTTGGAGGTGCTTACTACAAAGAATTAATATTTCACGAAGAGCTGCTAAAACGATTTAAGATTCATCATATTACCAATTGTTTTAATCTTCTTCTACGCGGTAATAAGATAGCTTGTATATATACCCATTTATCCTTGAGATTATTTGTGTATGAAAATGAATTTATTCATATATCAAAAAATGATTTATTACAACGAAGTTTAACCTTTGCGTGTTCAGAGGATTGGCCGCTTTACAATAAATTTAATTGGATTTTATTAAGACTCAATTCTGGAGGATTCATACAATTATTTTATGATCGTCAAAAACGGTTTTATCTAAAGGACCCGAATATTAGTGATACTGTTAGCAAATCTCTTGACATCAGTAAGTTTACCATCTCGATCTATATTCTATCAGGAGGTTGTGCACTAGCAATTCTCGCAGCGTTCTTTGAAATTGCCATTTACAAAATGAGCAAATTTAACTATAAAAAATAATTATAAGTACATTAATCTATTATAATATGATTGGTACTGAATTATTGGCATTCTACGAGACATAGCTTTATCTTATTGATCACATGCAGATGTGACTTAGGTCAATATACTAAAATATATATTTTAGTATTTTTTTATAAATGCAAGCAATGTTGTTAGAGTTCCATTAATAAAAAGCGTGTAATACAAATACTCAGTTAATTTGACAGTATATACTATATATACTTTGCATGCCTAGTCTATTTATATTACCATACAGGTTGTTATATAATGCAGCTTATGTACTTTAATATTTTCTCTATGCAAATTATGAATACGTATAAATTAGAGCTATATTCAATAAACTGTGCTCAGAAATTTTAGCAATTGAAATAAGTCACATTTTTGTAAAGAGTAAGTGTTTCCAAATTGTTTATTTATGAAACGATAGTTACTTCATTTTAAGAAAACTTAAGCTAGAAGATAATTGAGTCATTGATTAGCTATTGATTACAAAATCAATTATATATACTATTTACTTTAAAAGAAATTTTTCTATGCAAGCTCAAAATAACATACGTGTTTGACCTTTTAAAAGTTACTAGTTCTAGTTATAAGTAAAATTTAATTTTTACAAAAATTAGTAAACTTAACTAAAATAAAAATAAATTTTAGTTGATTAACTATTTACAACACAGCCCTTAATATTAGTTGCTAAAATATTTAAAGCAAAATAGGGACTTAAAATTTAAGAAGTTTAAAAATAAATAAAAATTCAATTTTTTATACAAGTTTTTCCTCAAAAAATACACGGTTTTGGAATCTCTGATTACTAATCTGAAGATAGACTTTGAAAATTAAAAAAACGAAAATCTAACATGACAGATCGACAATGTAAAGCCTAAATATTATAAGCTGAAACAAATTTGATATATTCTAAACATAATTTAATATAAAATAATTTAAAATAAAAATTATCTAACGTAACTTTCTGATATAACGTGTGTTTTTTCAAAAAGAATACATAAATATGTGTAGTTTTTGAAATTTTTAATATTCAGTCCACCATTACGGATTAGCTATTTTGAATTTTCAAAATCAGAATATGAAAATAACTTTATTTTATGTTTGCATAACTACAATTACTTTTGAAGTATCAGTATGTTACTAATATTATAACGACGACCTAACTATAATAATCATATTAACGTAGTCTATGGTTTAATAAAAACCTATGGGTATACTTATTACATAGGCATATAGAGATGTATAGACAGCGAATCGGGATAGGGCCACCGTTCCCGATCAGAAAGAGACCGACTACTCGACAAAGACTTGTTGCCTCTCTCTATTAGCAACAGTGGAAAGAGAAGATGTAGCGCGGCGTGAATTTTGCGCTAGCGCAATTATTTAACCGCTTCGATTGTTTATGTGCTTTCCCTTTTATCTACTTCTCTGCGCCCATCACTTACCGTTTAGAAAGAGCAAGTCCTTGCAAACAATCTGTCTATTTCTATATAAACACGTCCGTTTAATACGATATGCGCGGTCTAATTATGAGACAAGATGTTCGTTATTATTTTAAAATATAAATGCAAATACTGTCTTTCTTGTCAACTTCGAAACAGCTTTAGCTGTTTATAATAAGTACAAATCATTATCATTTTAGTATTTTCTGCTGCGGACACGTCATCGGAAATTTCACTATGTTTTGAACATTTATTTTTACAAAATAGAAATAAAGTATCATAAAAAGTGAATATTGCTGTGTAAATTATTTTAAAAAATTCTGTAGCCGTATCTTTCTACTTTGAGTAGAAATTCCTTGATAATTTGAGATTCCATACTAAACTCCGAATTGGAAAAATAATTTAGTTTCATTAGTCTCGTAACTTCCAAATATTTCACATACGTAAAATATTTGGCACATTAATTTGTATTTACATGTATTATAAAGAATGCAAAGCATCACGTTAATTCTATCTATAAATTAACACATTTCAAACAAAACATTGTAATCAATCATCAAAATCAATGCTTTGCAAGAAAGATCTCCATATCGCTCTCGTTTATCCAACATATTGCAAACATTTCGTCTTCTTTCACAATTTTCCATAATCATTCGCTTTCGATTTACCTTGTCCTTTCTACTGAACCAATAACATTACCCTGGTAGAAAATAAGCCAATTCGGCTGGTTAACGAATTAGTTTATAGCTAAATTTGTTACCTAAAAATAAGATAATTTCTGGCATATTTCTAGCTTATTTTTAGTTAAGAAGCAGTTATAAGATAATTAAAGTGTCATGGCAATCAAAACAAACCAATAAATTAGGGCTTTTGATGATAAATACTTTATACTATAAATTATTCTTAGTTATTTTTAGACAAATCAAATAATTATAATTGAATTTTAATATAGAAGAAGTTACACTAATCTAGTTACGTATCGCCTTTTTAGAAAGAAAACCCTTATTAATTGTTAGCAGCGAGAATCTTAGCTTCAATTTTTCAATAATAAAGTAATACAAAGAGATATGCTTTTTGTAAAATTCTTTTCTGCTAATAGGCTAATTATTTATTTCTTATTTATTTACGTAGTTCTATACTATTATACTTAAATTAACGTAATGTAAATATATATTTTATAACGTTTACAAAAATGTATTAGTATTAGCTAGAAATTAGCTAGAAATAAGCTAAAAAGGATACTGTCTTAGCTGGTTTGTAGCTAATTCGTTAAGTAGAAATAAGTTAGTTTACGAAATATTAGCTAATTTCAGGCTAAAAACCAGCTCCCAAACAAAATCTCCCAAACTCCCGAAATCTCGTTCTCAACTTTGATACCCAAGAAAGAAGACACCGAAAACAGAAAATGAAGCCTCTGACTGCATTCCTGACACGTGTAAGTAGATAAATTTTTTAACAGTTCGTAGGTATATAAGCGCGCTCGCGCCACTTGAGGACAAAAGGAAAGCGTGCGCGTAACGCGACGTAAGCACTCTGAGGACCGAATGAGCATCAGCCTCTGAGAGCGGAGATACGTCGCGGTTCCTTTAAATGCAAGCTGGAGCCAGAGAGAGAGAAAGAGAGAAAGAGAGAGAGAGAGAGAGAGAGGTGGGGGGTATGAGAAGGACGGCGATTTAGTAGCAAATGGGAAATCTCTTTTATCGAAGCTGTATGATACGGATAAATGACGGTTTCTCGATTTTCTTGCGTGTTGAATTCTTCGAATGTACTCGTCAAGATACGCGTTACTCCTGTGTTAGACTTATGAGATTACAATTAAATTAGATAATTCAAATGGTTTTTCTTCCAATTTCCATTTACAATACTTTTCTACATAATCAATGTTTTTTTGTTTTTCACACGATTTAAGAATTTTTACAATGCGGAAAAGCGTTGCTATTTCGTGGTTCCAAATCAAAATTTGTACCAGTTTAAACAATAATCAACCTGCACTTTTCAAGATTTTATGTTTTAGCTGAATATATATACGTTTTCAAATTCAACGAGATTGAGATTTTTTTCTGTTTAGGAAAAATAATATAATTAAAACAAGATAATTCATTCTTTCCCTAATTTGCACTCCTGAAGAGTATCATTATTAAAAATTCACTATTGGTTAGTGTTCTTATATACGAACTGTATACAATATATCCTATTAATAATACAATAATCGAGGGGTTAGCCACTCAGAAAATGTGCTTCAGTAATAGCACGATTTCAACGATATCACTGCGATTTCATACTAATTTCATACAAGATGGATGAATCTTGTACTATACTGAATTTCATCAACTTCTATTACGTGATTTTGAATATTTTAATAATATAGATTTAAAACAGGAATTAAAATTTTTATTCGATAAATTAATTAATATTTAAACTTGTGATTTAACATACTTAAATAACATCATCTTAATAAACTTGCTAAAATCTAAAAGAATTCATTTTAATTAAAAATATGTCTTGTGAACAGTATATTAATATACCCGCAACTTTGCTAGTGTAAATAAAAGTCAATCATTAAATTTCAATAAGGGAAATACATCTCGCTGTGTGTGTAATTTTTAAACACAGGTATATTAGATAATATGCACTGTATTCAACACGAGAT
Organism: Gastracanthus pulcherrimus; assembly: GCA_949152435.1. NCBI lineage: Eukaryota > Metazoa > Arthropoda > Insecta > Hymenoptera > Pteromalidae > Gastracanthus > Gastracanthus pulcherrimus. The sequence continues at coordinate 208,793,737 of OX424572.1, read as the reverse complement.
ATAAGGAAAAACATTGAATGTATTCTCATAAATTAAAGTAGTACCCTAAGGGAGCAGTATTTTCTAGTTCTTATTTATCAATTAATTTATTTTAATTATAGATATTCAAGTAAATACTAAAAATAAATAAATTATTTTTTGAAAAAGAAAATATTAAATTAGTATAAATAATTTCATGATGATATTAAAGAAATTTGTATTTTTTCAATTTATATATCTGTAATGTTATATTTTCATTAAGAAGATGACCTGGATGATAACAATGTTAATCCATTTATTTATACTATAGAATTATTTTATACTATAGAACCGTGAGCATTTACTTCAATTGAAATTATAACATTATTTTTTCTAATGTATGTGTATATTAATGGCAATTTTATAGATTACATTAGTATTTTACAAATGTTCTCCGCGAATAGTCATACATTCCACTTTACTTTATGGAAAAATGGTAGTTCTTAATTAAAATCTATAACATATATTTTTTTGTTTTCTTGTCTTTTAATTGATAGTACATTTCGACACGGGTGCGGAAGCAGATTATTTTCCTCATGTGATGTTTTTGCTCGAGTGAAGCGAGAGTGAAAAGTCACATGGGGTGAATAATCTACTTATGCACTAGTTTCGAACCGTATTTTATACCACGAGCGCCAAAAAATCATATCAAAGTTGTGATTTTGAGGTTAGAGTGCTATAAATTAATCTACATACATAAGTATAATGAAAAGATACTAAAAACTAATCTCTCAATGGTGAATTCCTTTAACGCGTAATAGTATGCACAGATAGAGTCCATCCGGCTTGATTCAGAATTACGAAGAATCATCGCAAGCGGTGACACATAATAATGTACCTGACTCGACGAAATACTCGAAAATTTCACGAAAATTCGATGAAAGACACTTGTACACGTATCATGCGGATAATACCGAGGATAATCGCTATTTATAGGCTTGGAATTTCAACGGATACGAAGGCTGGAATGAATCGAGCCTCGAAAAATGCAGCCGACTTTGTCCTAGATTAATGATAATGACGAAGTCGATGATGATGTGATCGGTGAAATGCGGTAGTATCGTTTCGTGCTGAACAAAGTTTCGTGGGATTTTCTCGTAAACACGCGCTTTTTACGCGAATTCTTGGTGCGACGAATGACTGTTTATCGCGGTTTGTGAATGAATTAAGTATAATCGATAACTACAGCTTTGTAAAAAGATGTTCTGTTTCTTTGAATTGAAATTTATTCATAAAGAAATACGGTGAGTTCATAAAATTAAATGAATTTTAATGCCGCACTAACTGTAATTTAATATGCAAACTAATTTAATATGGTACAGAAAGTAATATTTGCATGATTTGTATTTTGACGATTTAAAAGTTTTAAGCTTTATTACGTTAATGGCAGATAGATTGGTATATAGTATTCATATTTGTCTTTTTAAATGTATTATCTCTTGGCAAAAATTACAGCGAATTATAGAGCTTGATAAATATATTGTCGTATAATGTATAGCCCCTATAAATTATAACCCCGTAAAGGACTTGGTAGTTCGAAATAGACGATTTTGCCGAGGATTTTGCATTATTAGAATAAACAAGGACTTTTAACAAACAATTTTGAGGGACCAATAATAAATAAATCAATTATAAAGTATCAACCATTCTTAATAGGATAAAGTAAGATTAAAATTTAATTATGCAAATTTGATGTATACCAATAAAGATTTTATTATTGAAATAAATCCAAAACTACAAATGCAATATATTTATACAGAAGTTTCGTTCCTACAATGTTATTGAATCGCAGAAAAATATAGGGTGAATTAATAAAACATAAGTTTTAATGTCCTACTAATAGGTGTTAAAAACTAATTGATACAAGATAAAGATATAAAAATGTAAAAATAATTATCTACGATTATCTTTAGGCAAATTATAGTACTTTTTTATAAACGTAATACTTTCAATATTAAAACATCGATTTGACACTGATACATGAGACCTGTGATAGATGTGCAAATAATTGCCTCGACAAAAACTTTATCCTTGCATCTTGAACCTTGAATGATGTGAGCCCATGTCAGGAAGACGCGCGCAGGAGACGCCTAAGCCAACGACCTTGCTGATTTTTAATCACCCATGTAGCAGGAGACGCTTGACCTGATCGATACCGGTTCGAAAGTTCGCCCTATTAGCAACAACATTTCGGGAGCGACGAACTTGACGATTGTACGTCGATTCCATTGAGGCGATACATTTTCAGGAGTTCTGTAGAATTTCATAATTGTTACGTTTTACGCGTAATCTTATTTATCTGCGACATTTTTTTAATCACATGCATTTTTATTACAAATTAAAAGTTAAGAATTTTTAAAATTTTGTCTTGTATGCTGACTTATTATATATAACAGTTTGATAATGTGAATAAATTAAAGCAAGGGTACGTTTTAAAAGACAAATTAATATCATGAACAGATTTAATCTATATTATGTAAATATCGATTACAAAATATATTTCGATGATTGTTTTTATATTCAATATTGATCTTGTGCAATAAGTTAAATATGACATGCTGTGTTTATCAGGTGGCAGAAGTAGCGCCGACTTTCTGGAACTTCGTCGAGGAAACTAAATTTTCTGTTGGTAATGTAAATTCCTACTTAGGAAATGTAAAACTATAAGAACGATTGTAATGAATATTTATGAAAATTGTATTATTAATAACAAAATCATGAATTTTATCAAAAGTAGCCTGAATATTATTATTATAATATTGGATACGATATTGCATTGGTAAAGCAGATTCTCTTGCTGCTATGACTTACCTTTCAAATTAATTCACCTCCTCATTAAGAGATGGAGTGAAAGTAGATTCTGTTCGGAACATAAAATAGATTATTTTCACTTAGGTAATAATATTTTAAAATAATAGTTTTTTAAAGTATTAGATTCAGTTCTGTAACAGTGATATTTTATTTTACATTCGAATCATTATCAATAATAAATCAAATTATTATTATTATTATTATTATGAAATTTCACTTTTTAGTAAATTATAAACTCTCGTTTCATTGAAAAGCGAATTTCCAATATTTAATTTTACATGAGTATTTACATTATCTTTATGTTAATAACAATGTTCAATTATATATTATATGGAACAACACCTAATTCAAATCAATCAGCATGAATAGACACAATTATTTTGCATCATTATCTACAGGAATTGCGATGAACTAATTGAATGGTTTTTCCGTAGAACAGATTTCAAAGTAAACAATAATTACATGCAAATTTTATAAATTTGTTGTCGTATATTTTCAAGTTTGCTGAAAACTATTATAATATATATTTTTAGGATTTATAAGGTATTTATCATCTTTTTTTGTAATCTGTGAGATGTTGGAAAGAGTTCCTCAATATGGACACTCTTCCAGTATGAATATGAAATATCCATGGATATTGGGCTAATAGCGTTACATGGGTAGCATTTTACATATTAAATTGAATGCACATTTTAGTTTTATTGAGTTTACGCAAAAATAATGGACAGGTCACAATTTTCCGTATCAAACGTTAATTTTCACCCGTCTATCTATAAATAATTTTTTGTCTCAATAGTAATGAGTACATCTTTAGTGATAACCTTAAATAGTACAATGTAAGTGTTGCCCAGTATGAACACTGCAACTGTTGGCGAGGGTGAACACCCATATTTATACTTTTTTTCTCGTAATTGAAGTTTTTAATGTATTAAACAGCTTTTAATATTAAAGTTAGGCATATGTCACGTAAACATGTCAACTTAATATCAATTATTTAAGAACATAACTTATTCGTATAATTAGTTTTTATTAATTGTAAAATTTGTAAAATCTTAAATTATAAGTGATAGATATGGTTTAAGATATTACAACCATATAATTTATGTGTAAAGTTAAACATTCTTAGCAAATATATTGTTCTACATCTTATACGTATGTTTTACATACCATTCGTAAGAGTTTTGGAAACAAGTTCTAAGGGTGTTCATACTGGGAGACACTTTTTTAAAAACTGAAAATCTTTGTTTTTGGTTTTTCATTAATAGTTAATTCGGATAATTAATTTGACAAAACTAATTTTCTACATCAAAAAGGTCTATTCATAGAACAAATTCTATTTTGAAATTTCGATTTTCATCGAGTGAATGAAAAGTTACAGCAAAAATCGTTATGGGTGTCCGAACTGGGGTACTCTCCCCTATATTAGAAGAATTTTGTAGAATTACATTATGACCGATAAGAGTATAAGGTATTTCTTTGGAAAATTAAAAGAATATGCAAGATCATTATTCTGAGAGATCAGTTGGTGCGCGACAAAAGCTAAGCATAAAAATTAACATTAATTGATGTAACAAAATATATGTAGTAATCATATCTCAATTGACTACGTTATACTACTCTATATTTTGTAACGGTGTACAATATAATTAAATGTTGTAATATAAAACGCAACCTTTTCATAATTAAAATATGTATCGCAAACGCAATATTACTCGACAAAGATAAGTTAATTCACATTATTACATCGTCAATATGTACTACTGGAAATAGGCTCTAATATTTATGACAAGTAAAATAAATTATATAATTCTTCTTTCCATAACCACTAAATTGTAATTATCTCAATGTGACTCATATGAAAATGATATAATTAATCTATTAAACTATAATTAATGGAATATGATATTGCAGACGAAATAATGTGGTGCAGTTCAATAACAGATATACATCAATACTGAAGAATTTTAATCGAAATAAGTGCCTTTTAAAATTTATAATAATCATCTAAATCCTTGTTGCCTTCAAGAATAAATACAATTTCACCTTGACATTATTATTAAGCTGAATATGCACAGGTCACCGATCAAAAGAAAATCTCAAAAATGCTTATTATTTATGGATTTACGCAATATTTTCATAAGCAAGTGTAGAAATTCCGATTAGAAAAATGTTTGTTTTCCTGCTCTTCTCCGATATGATCATCGTTGCTGGTATCAAAGGCCAAAGGCAAAACTATTTATTTCTCATAGCCTCTGGTATACATGCTACTACCGACGTATAAAACGACAGCTTAATGAAATTTCGGTTGGTCCAAAGTATTCTGACATTCGCGAAAATTATTCATGTTATCCAACTGAAAAATTGCTTATGATTAGAAATCCAAAAGTTATTGTATAATGTGATAGTCATTTATTAAATGAATCTCTGAGTTATGTGTAATAATACGTATTATTTAACAAATATACGTGGTCAAAAATAATTTATTTTTCTATAATATTTTTAAAAATTACAAAATGATAAATTTCAAATAAATTATTTAATACGTTCACCAAATTTATTTGCAGATAATAAATTAACATATATCAATAGTATCATTTTTATTTGCATTATTTGTGACTTGCATTACAATTCATAAATGGCGAACTTTGAACATGTCTAAATCATCAAAGTGCACTTATCCTCCTTTCTATTTGCAAGTGTATCTATATGTAAACTCGCCGTTAAGATATTCGCGTCGAACGTTTTTGAAATAGAGCGACCTTATTGGTTAATGCCTGTAAACCGGAAAATCTCATTGGAGCATTTAAAAAAATATTCGACGCCAATATCTTACCGTTGAGTGTATGTTAACCCTCCTGCGCGCTTAGTATAGTATACTCGTCTAAAGTATACGCCATCTTTGCAAATATTTTGCATTGCAAGTTGAAACCCCTTTACCATCTAATCATCTTCACAATCACAAACTAAAGATGAATAATACAGCTTTAATTAACAAGATTACAAATATATTTAGGAAATATAGTTCCCGATTTATACTCAATAAAATCCAAAATTTTTGAGAATAAATGAATACTTAGGAAGGTTTAAAAAATAAACATATTCATTTTTGTTTCTTGTAGTATGTAAATTCAAATCAGTAATATTTTATCCTATAAATCAATTTACTAATGAATTTTCGGTCACTTAAATGAAATTTGCATTTCTAACCATATTCCAGCTATAGTAAACTGACAGAAAACTTTCGCTAATTTCTAAAACAAGAAAAAATCCAAAAATTTCTTCGTTAATCATGTGATGACATTTTTTGTAATTATGTGATCATGAAGATACATCATTTTTTCGGTTTTACGTATTCACTGTATCAACAAAGATCGATTTATAATCGACAAATCACCAATCATATATTATAAAGTTCTGTCAACAGCCTGAGCTGTTACTATATTATCGAATACATAAATGTGACTGTAATAATCCTTGAATAAATCCAAAACTATAGTTATGATGTTATAAGTACTATTTTAATACTGGCCAGAATTGGATACTCAATAATATTGAATTAAGCATGGTTCAGGTTATTAATTTTTATAGATATTTAATGTCAAACCCAATCTCAAATCTCAAATTATTAAGTAGGTAATAAAAGAAGATAAGGCTTTATTTTTTAGTCTTTAAATATAAATTTCTAATCAAATGATTCGAGATTTCGTAATTTTGAAGACATGCAAAAAAATTAACATTACTACTTGATAGTAATCTCAGAAATATCTTGAATCGATCAGCATGTAAAAAATCGAATTTATACAGGTGTACAAAAAAGAGAAACATCATCATTTTGTAATAACAAGAACTTATTGTAACAAATGCAAGTATTATACATTTCCACACTTCTATGCGAAATTAAATGAATCATAAATCATAGCAAGTGTAGCAAATCTTTTTATGGAATTGAAGCTTCAATAATTTTGTTAACACAATTGACCAGCTCATTTAATGCAGTAAAAATTTCAGATAAAATCAGACATTAGATATATCATCGATCAAAGCCGTTACACCTGTACTATATTCATATTTCACCAACAATCAAAACTTACAAACATAAGAAATTGATACAATCACTCTCGTGAACTAAAGATAGACTCATACATCGATCTGCAGCTTGGATAACCCTCCTGAATTTCCCAACGTACTCACGTACTTTTTCCCGTTTTTTCGAATACGAAATTTCCAATCTTAAGTCATCGATCGCTATCTTTCACGCGCGCGGCGCCAACGCGCGACGCATAATACATTTTATTAATCGCATCGCGCTTTAAAATTCCATAAACCACGTGTAAACCAACGCGGATCTGCACGGAGTTTTATCCGGTGTATCGTCAAAACTACACCTCGGGTGATTCCGATGTCGCAACTTGTATACACACTCGAAGCATCGGTAATCTTCCTGCCGCGCCGCATCATTTCCTATGTGACTCTTTTATCTCGTACCTTCATCGCTTTTACTTTCGGTTATGAAGACTCTCCTTCGCTCGTTCACCGGTTCACGTAAGTTTAAAGGATTCGACTGGGCGTATGTTACGGTGTGTGTACGTGTGCGCGCGTGTGTCGAAATATCTGCTCACGCGGGCAGATGCGTCGGGCAGGTTTCGTTACTTCCGAAATCGGCATTCCTCTAATCAGCGGAGCGAGGCCTTAAGTAGTCATCGATCAAGATTACATATTATCGGGGAAAAGCATCTCAGGAAATTTCGGCACTCGTGAAACTACGCCTATCGTATGCTGCTACTGCTACTGCTGCTATTGCTTCTTGTACGTAGACAAGCGCCATGTGTGATTATGTATGGTTAATTCGTTATTAAGAGGATATAATTTCGCGCAAAGTAAGAGTAGCTATGTGTTTTTTATGGTAGAGAGCGCTGCGCTAAGTGTATTACGTGGGTATTATGATGTTCGATTACGTGAGTTAGTCTGGAAAGAGCTCGGGGATGCGCGTTTGATTGGGATTCATTAGCTGCTGTTGCTGCCTATAACGATGGGGCCTCTGGCTACTTAGCATAAAAGTAGATATTGCACGTGCGGGGGGTCTAAATTTATCGCGGATATTATTGTAGTGTGATTATTGCTGCGAAAAATTACAGTCTAATAATATTTTTGCTTCCTTATAATAGAAAAAGCTTTGAGATAGTAAAAGCAAATGTTAAGCTTCATATTTTTAAAAAATGTGCATGTGTGCGTGCTCAGGTTATTTCGAGAAGGGGCAAAGTTAGGGTATTCTATCGGGGTTCCTTATATTTATTTTATATATATAAGAAATTTTTTTCCTCGTGTATAAGTATCTAAGAGGCCTGGACGCAAAGTGGGCAAGTTACAGCGGATCACCCATATATGACGAAATCTAAAAAAAAAATAAACTTTTTTGTGTCCAGAAATCGCAAAAAAAGATTTGAGTGCTGGGGTTTCTAAATATTTTCTATCTTGTTTTAGGGGCCAAATTATAAAGAAAAACGCGTTTGAACAATGAAAATTGGCCACGTGACTATGTTTTTCTGGCAAATTAGGTGTTATTTATATATAGAAAAAAGGGGTTTACTGCGCAGTTAATAACTGTGCATACAAAGGTAGAAAATTTGTTTTCCAAACAGTATATACAAGTAGAAGAAAAGTCCTTTTTTCAATGAACTTCTATTATTCATTTTAGAGATATCACCTGTTTTTAAATACATTATGTTTTTGTGTATAACAGCAACATAAAAATAACTAGTCTAATATTTTAAGTCGAAGAAATAAGTATTAATAAAAATTTCAATATTCTTTAAATGTATTTAAGGTAAATGTACCAGTTCCTGGTCACGTTCCGGTACCTGGCCAAACGCTCACATATTAGTTTCTATTGATTATTAGTTAACTCCTAATCAAAATAATCTTGTGATATCACATTCTATAACTATCAAGCGTAATATATTTTAATTTTTGGGCAAATATTTATTTCATTTATATCTTTAAAAAAATATTTAATAATGGAACTGGTGCTCGCATGACAACATTCACGTCTTCTTAAGACCAACTGTTAAGAAATTCTACTTCGAGTTTAAGAGTTATTAATTGTTTTTTATTCATTCCATGCATTTAGAAGTTTTCTAAGGTTATTTACTAGTGTTTTAAGTAAAAATAAAATTCTAACGAATGCAAAAAAAAAAAATTTTACGGTAATAAATACGTGGCTAGGTACTCGTACTTGAAAAACCGTGTTCACCCGATACATGACTAGCTATATGAATCACATTATTATAAATAAATATTCGTATAAAACATATTTTGCTTCGTGTAATAAGGTTCTCTATAGTGACTATCGTCAGTGTATCAACATACTGTGATGACATATTAGTGAAAATTCAACAATAATTACTGTTGATGTTTGGCATCTTGGCGTCGTCATTTTTCAAGTCGCGGGTGCACACGTATGTTAAGATCGCGTAGGTTACATGAGTAGCACATACTTTAAATTAATTATTTACATACTTCTCCGTTCAAAATACATAACAACCGTATTATTAAAGGATAGAAACAAGATTTTATTGAAAAAAGTTTATAATTTAAATCAGAAATAAGTGAAAATAGGGTGCCCATGTATTGGGACAGCGGTGTCCAGGTATCGGGACGTATGATTTTGGCTTGGCCAGGTACTAGTACATTTGTATGAATTACTCGGATTACAAGACATATTTCAATAGTTTAAAAATTTGATTTGATAGACAATTAAATTCTCTTCGAGATGGGTACATGACTTTTTATTTACAGTGTTAATTTTAGTGTTAGAATGTAATAAATAAGCTAGGCTGCTGCACAGCGTCCAGGTACTGGTATATTTACCTTACGCTGAATCATTTATATCATCTATAACATACAAGAAAACACAAAAATTTTAAATTAAAAAATTGAAATATCACTAATAAACAAAAACACATCGACAAATAAAAAAATTGTTTTTATCTCTAAACAGCGTAGAAAGTTGGTTAAACGTTTTCTTATATATATTTATAATAATATCTGTATTTATTTTATTATGACATTTAATTTTTTTGAAAATTTGATAAAAAAGAAGGTATATCTAATTATTTTGTACTACAATATTGTCTGAAGTATGAAATCCGTGTATAAATATTCGTCATATATTTGACATACCTAAAAATTATGTATTTTAAAAGCCATTTCGCTCATGCGAGAGCTGCTGTTATTTTACATTGTATTAAAAAATAAAATAATTAAAAAAATAAGAATATTAGTAGTAAAATGGAGATACTTACAAGGAGAGTGTCACACCTCCGGGTCACGGATTTTGGTGAAACTTTGGGAGGTGTTCAAAATTCGCGTTCTTTCAATAAAAAGTGGTACCCATATTATGTAATAGGATAAAAAAGTTAACTAATGGAGCTTTAATTTAAGCTTTGTTTCATAGAACAATATTATTCTGTTGCAAAGTTCTCAACCATCAAAAGTGATGAACATACATGAAAATTTGAGGATTTTCACCTCTTTAAATTGAGTAGTTTTCCACGCATCTTGTCATCATTTTTTATTGTTCATAACTTTGCAACGAAATAATATTTTTATATGAAACCAAGCTTAAATTAGAACTCTTTTAGTCAACTTTTCTATCTTATTACATCATTTCTTTAGCAAAATAACTTGAAGAGTTATGATACTAAGTATAGGTACCACTTTTTACTGAAATAACGTTTATTTTGAATACAAACTGTCATATCTTGTCCCCAAGAGCCTATGGGACGAAATTACGGGTGCTAGGCTTCATGTTTAGGTACCAAAAATGATTTCTCAAAGCTTCATAAAAATCCGTGATCCGGAAGTGTGACACTCTCCTTATTAAATGGTTATTGAAATTTGAGGAAGCTATAAGTAACAACGTATTAGCAACGGTTTTTTTATGTTATTTTTGCATGTTTTGCCGAATAATTCTCGACACAAATGCATAGGTACAAGATTTTTTGTTTGACATCTTTTTATTTCATTCCTCGAGTTTTTTCTTTTATAACTTATGCCAGATTGACCCGAAGATTCTTTTATGTAACCCAATTTCAAAATTAATACATAGAATTGAATTTGCAACAGAAAGACTAAAAAACAATTAAAATAAAAGATGATAAAAAGATTTACATCGTCTGACATGCTGTAAAAAATGTTGCACAAAATAAAAGAGAAAATTAAATATAGCCAACTAATTTACATTCAGCTATGAATTTTAAGTAACTTTTTTTACATTCACCAATCCGTCATAATTCTTTATCAAATCAAGCTACTACATTTTTTGACCTCGCAAATCAAACAGTTCTAAATTTATTACTTTTTACCCTTAGCGCATGTCATTTATAATATCATATAAAATCATGACTCGAATAGAAAATTTTTATTTAAAAAAAAATTTAATAAATTTGTAAAATTACATACTTTTAATAATATTACGTACTTTGAAATATGTAGACACTTAAAAACTAAAAATATGCTTTACTCACAATTGATATACTGAATTAATTAATAAATAAATATATAAATAAGTATAGAAAAGTGTAATCACGAACAGCAATATTTTTAGCCTATTTAAAATAAGTATCTGGTAGTATTAGTTTAAGAAGATAGCACAAGGTAATGAAATAATTTAAAAAAATTAATGCTTCTTCACTCGCTAGAAGAACATGTTCCTAAGAAAGGTCTCAGGTTTTAAACTGATTACATCTATAGCCGTAGGCAGGGTTATCTTACAGCATTCGTTGCTGTACAGAGTCAGCTAACTTTTTAGTCGTAAAAAAGCAATCTTAATGTGAACAAAATGATATCAAAAAATTTGTATAATGAGCAAAAAATAATGATGGAATCTATAAACAGAAATTGATATATGGAAACTTTTACACATTTATAATGTAATTATTATATTTATAATTATATATGCGGGTATAATTAAAAAGTTCGATCAACTTTAAGTTATCATGATAATTTTATATAACAAAATAATAGATTGACTTAAAGAAGGAAGTACGCATAAATTAAAAATATAATTACTTATAATTTGATAAATTAATGAAATTGTTGGAGGTTCAATATACTTTTCTTATCAAGTATTGAATAGACGGTATTGTAATAAATATTTATTAATAAGTATACTTATAGATTAATTTTTTGCGTCAGATTTTACTGCATTTTATGTCACATTTAATTGTCTGAATTACAAATTTAATGGCTCTTTATGTATGACTTTTCTAGTTTACGTAAAAGATATAAATATTTAATATTTCATTACCTATGCTTAAAGATTTAAGAAATCGATTGTGTAAATAGATAATAAGTTACACATCAAAACAATTAAAATATATCATACATTATATGTATTTATTTTATTATATAATAAGTATTCAATTAATTATTTTCGACTAAAATATAAATTAAGCTTTTAGTTTTTGTAGCTACAAGTAGTCTAATCATGGATATGGAATTTAATTTGTAACTTTTATTAAATGCTGCTTAATTGTATGCAGTATACACAATGAAACAAAGAATCAGTCAGAAACATAAGCCGCCGAGGTAGTCATATGAATTATTTAAAGGGGTAGTATCCCTATAAATTCTATTTTTGTACTTTTGGTTTTAAAAGAAAAAAGTAAGTAATTAGAGTTTTAAAAACAAAAAATATGATAAAAATAATATATGTTTAAATCAAATTACCCTTAGACAGACCTCAAATCCATTAGCATTCTGAGATATCCGAATATTTTTTGCTTTCACGTAACCTACAGACTCACCCAATCAACCAATTTAAGTCTTCCAGGGCTTAAAGTGTTCGTTTCAGATCCTGTTTTGATTCTATGCTATTTAAAAAATTAAATCTTACCACTTTGTGTTTTTGTGAGGATCTGAAAACAATAAAATGTTTAAAATATACGTACTTTTTCACTTATACAGTAATACTTACATGATATTGATAATTGTAACTAATATAAATAATATAGGGTCAAAATATACTAATGTATTATATTTATCATATTTTTTGTTTTCAAAACTCTAATTACTTACTTTTTTCTTTTAAAGTGAAAATAAAAAAATAGAATTTATAGGGATCCCCTTAAGTGAAGAACCTGTTAAAAAATCACTTAAGCCCCATTTAACCGACACTGGACAAAACTTATTATTACATGTTTACTCGATATGAAGAATTTCAACTGAACAATCACCAATTCATCTATAAAGGTTTAGCGAATACGCATGACCTTCAATCTACACCTTTTAAAATACATTAATTACACAATTCAAGCTTTTATATTTGTCTAGAAAGACGAATGAGTCAAACAACTTGACTTATTACAAAATTTAATGAGTTTGGTTCATAATATTTATCTATTATAAAGTTTTTTTGACGCCAAATATGATATATAATATGTGCATACGTTTAATATTAATTTTTTCCATTTTAGTAACACCTATAATTTATTTATAAAAAACACGCGCGAAACGCCACTTCTAATTTAAATTTTGATTAAATATATGGGCTTCGCAATAGATACTAGAACATCTAAAAATAAAAACATATCATTTATGCATCAGTCGCGACGCATATTTTAACTATCAGTGAATTCCTGGCCCAAGATGAAGATGAACCCTTGGGAAAGGTTGTCGCATGCTTATAATGTAAGCAAAATATTGGATGTTAATATGACGGGTTAAGAATGTGTAACGTCGCCCGCAAGACTCTCGCATTATACGAATTCACTGAAAAACATTGCGAAGTAGTCAAGCGCTCGCTCACGCGGAGGAATCGACGTCCCCGGGGGCATCATTAATATATTATATCTCTGCTCGTTTTTTTTGTCTATTTTTTCGTCGGATGCTTCTTTAATCCTTTCAGTTCTTCTATTTCTACGTTTCTTTCCGCTCTTGTCGTCGGATATAATTCTCTACATTGCGGTAGAAATGGGTTTTATCCCGGATTCCTTCATCGTGAATGTTGCCAAAAAATGTTTGCGTCATGCCACTCTCCGTGTAATAACTTGCAATTGTGATTTAATTGAATGAAAGGAATTCAAGTTCATTAAAAGCGGATTTTGTATAAGAGTATACTTACGATGTTGTCCGAGAATGTCAAAAAATAAATCTAATTCATCTTCACTAGAAAGAGTCAAAATTTTATATATATATATATATTTAGTACAAAGAGCTAGACATTTAATCCAAAAGAATTTTGTCAAATCTGTATAACTCGAAAACTATAAGATATAGTTTAATTAAAATTTTACTAAATATCAGGTTTATATAGAAGTGCCTATATTTCAGTAAATTTTCAATTCATAAGATTCATTACTTCCTGAGAAAAAAATAGAATGTCAAAACTATGTATTTTTTAAACAATGATGACTCGAGTAAACTTGATATAATGCCTTGAATTTTTCAATGAATTTTTGGTAGGTGTTAAGGTATTGGATAAATAGTATCACGTCAATTTACTGCATAATCTTGTAGATTATTCACACAGCCTATATATCATATATATTGTTAACAGCACAACTGATATCATTTTGAGAATGCATAGTGCCAACGTAATTAGTAATAGGTTTTTCGACTATCTCAAACACAATCAGAAATTTTTGGGATTTGAGTTTGAGTTTGTTGAAATCGCTACTTAAAAGTACTACTGGTTAATCTAGTTCTACACTTATGTAGCATCCTTATTTCTACACTATAATTAAGGGGGCAGGTCTGGGTTAAACCCAAATAAAGATTTTTTTTATGAGTCCTGAAAATGTTTTATTTTTAATAGCATTCATTCTGAAAAATTGTATGCTATCAACGCTTAATAATATCTTTAATTTTACCGTTGTAAAACCTCAAAATCTTGTTCCTATCAATAAATCACTATTTTCCATCCCATATTTATTGACGGAACTTTGTTCCTCATAAGAGTCTAGGTGATATGATGAAGGATAATTTTTTTTTCAATGGTTATTCGACTGCTTTTTACATATATTACAAAATGAGTGGAGTACCTTGTTCCTTAAATTCTTTTTTATTATTCTTTTTCGTAAATCCATTTATTTTTTATAAATATATTAAATAGAAATTTTTAATAGATCGATTGGACCTTCATAATAAAATAATAAAAAAAAATATGTAACGAAAAAGTGCCCCGCTCTTTGTTTAATACATACCAAAAGGAGTCGAATAACAGTCGAAAAAAAATTTTCGCTTAGCATGTTACCTAGAATTATGTGAGGAACAAAGTTCCTTTAATAAATATGGTATTGAAAATAATGATTTATTGTGACGTGTAGGATCCAGATTTTTAGGTTTTACAACGGTAACATTTAAGATATTATTATGTATCGATAGCAGGAAAATGTTCAGCATAATTTCTTTTAAACATGAAAAGTTTTCTAGACTCATAAAAAAGAAATCTGTTTTTGGGTTTAACCCAGGCCTGCCCCCTTAATGTATTACTAAAAAATGTTCTAAATCATTAAAATCGCAACTATTGTAAATTGTAAATTGTGGTTTGGCTATCTCGAAATCATCGAAATTCATAAAAATCTCATAATCCAAAACTTTTGCATCATCGTTACAATTATTAAAAACCTATTTTCCTTCGGATATCGAAATATAAGATTACTTTCATTTTGGGTTAAATATTCGATAAATCTAATTTTTCCCACCAAATAATATACATCAATTACAAATAAAAGCCTATTATATATTTAGTTTTGTCTGTCATCCTATATATCTTGACTTAATTAAGCTACTTTTGCACATACTTCTTGTTTTCGATCAAATATAATTCTTCAATTTCCCAACAAATCGAAGCGTAGTTTCTTCCTAGTAATTTATAAAGAATTTTAATCCAATGAAACTATTTACATATTTCACACCTGGCGCCAGCAAACTGCATAATAAATTTGATAATCACATTGCCCTTGTTCTAATCCCACGAGTTACGAGCACAGAAGTCCGGTCATACCCACAGCGACCGAATTCTTGACCCAACTGATAAGCCCTTAGGGAAGGTCATCTTCTGCTTTTAGTATAATCAATGTAATGGATATTAATTTGACGGATTAATAAAATGTAACGATGTATACATGGTTCTCGCATTAGACTGATTGTCCAATATTATAGCATTGCGAAGTAGCCCGCAGGGGCATCATTAATATAATATATCTCGTTTTTTTTGTAAGATGCTTTACAATCTTTTTGATTCTTCTCTTACTCTGATCTTTTCATACTCGTGCACTTCGGTATAATTCTCTGCACTTAAAGAAGTGGGCTCTGTTCTTTGTTGTGGGTATTGCCAAAATATTTTTGCGTCATACGCATTTACATACATAATAACTCTCAATAATGTCGATTTAATTGTAAAAAGGGAGAGAGAGAGTACATCAATTTGAGATTTCAAGCGAGACTTACGTTTACATTACTACAATGGCTTATATATCCGTTGTTACGCTTGGTTAGTACGACTAGGTAATAGCATTTAAATGTCTATAATTCAGCAATTCAAACGTGGAAGACGACGACGACAACGATGACGACGGTAATATGAGAGCCCGAAAAGTTGCAGACTTCCACTTTGACGCAACGCGTCCATAAAACTTACCGCACCTAATTAACTAAGCGGCAGTAAAATTTGAATTTATTCTCGCTGATTTAACGAGTTGGATATTCAATAAATTTGTAAATTGAATACCCAATAGGATATAAATCTCATTTTTGCACATATCCATGTAAAATACAATAGCAGCTTTTATCTATTACCTTCGTTTCAAGACAGAGCTAGACAGTTCTGAAAGAATTTAGTGATTGATTGTTTGGATTTGAATTCAAATCTGAAAGCTGAAAAATATCTATTTTTATCAAAACATCAAATTTGATGATATCTACAATGTAAGGATTTGACTAAATCTAGAAATTGATTGTGTACTTTAGAGTTTAACTTTTTAATTAGCATAAAAAATGATTTAATAAATTAATCAGAAGTTTTTCTTTTCTTATAGTTCAATCACTTAAAATGATTTAATGCTTTACTAAAATATGTTCTTGTAAACTTCTCTTAGCTGTACAAAAGGAAATAATATTTGATTTTTTTTCTACGATTTATTGTGGTCATAAATAAAAGTTATAAATTTCAAGATTTCTTCTATATTTGTAATTATTTGCTATTATACTAATACATTTTACGTAATTTTATAAATTAAAGTAATCCATTAGGGACGTATAATCTATTTTCAGATTACATGTAAGATTTCAGTATTTTCCGAATTCCAAATTAATTTGAATACTGTTATAACATGCACTTTAATAGAATATAAATATAATAACTCAAATATTAGTACCGCTAAAAGAAGGTCCTGATGCTTTTAGTTTTCTCAAAGAAAAAAGTTCGTAACATTCTAATTTTCGGATAAGAGATTTAAATACATTTCAATATTTTTTAAGTACCTAAGCCAAAAACATTCAGAGATGTCTGTCTTTACGTATATTTGTGTATGTATGTGGTCGCGTGTGCGTATGATGTGTGTATGTGGTATATATTAATAATAATATAATAATATAATAATAAAATAATTATATCTGATATAATAGTTTCTGAACCATTACAGTCAATAGAAATCATCCACATAACCCAGGTCATTTAATAATTTTAAAAAAGGTAAAATTAAATTTATGCCCATCTCAACCAAAATGGCCACTTTTTGCACTGAAAAGTCAGACCAAAATTACACTTTTTGCTCGCAAATCACTTTTTTACCGCAAATGCGGGAAAAAGTGACTTCATTAGAAGCTAGTCCAAATTCCTTTATTTCATCAAATTCTACCAATAACCCTGATTTTTGATTGTCTTTTAACAATATTGTTTTTTAACAATCCATTAATCCCGCTATCGAAGACAAAAAGTGGCCACAGTTAAGATAGGTATAAAGTATTATATGTAACTCGAGAAAAAAGTCGATGTTTCCCTCGGGTGATACTGCCCTCGCTTCGCTTCGCTTGCACGGGCAGTAAACTCGCCCGCAGAAAAAATATTCGACTTTTTGCCCTTGTTATATAATGTACTATTTATGCCCATCTCAACGAAAATGGCCACTTTTTGTCCCGAAAAGCGAGACCAAAATTACACTTTCTGTCTGCAAAAATGATTAGCGGGAAAAAAGTGACTTTATTAGAAGCTAGTCCAAATTCCTTTATTTCATCAAATTCTACCAATAACCCTGATTTTTTATTGTGTTTTAACAATATTGTCTTTTAACAGTCCATTAGTTCCGCTTTCCAAGTCAAAAATTGGCCACTGTAGAGATGGGCATAAAGTACTATATATACCCTGGTAGAAAATTAATCTAGAACTATGTAGAACTATCTAGTTTGCCAAGGAAATAATCGAGGGCCTCGATAAAACTAGATAATTTTCTACCAGGGTAACTGGAGAAAAAAGTCAATTTTTAAATACATATTTAAATAAAGTGCCGGTCGATGACTCAAGTGGCAAACGTATATCTCTTAAGACAACGGCCTCTTAAGGAGCGCGGATTCGAATCTCCGTCAGTACCAACGTATTTTTGGGGACATTTTAAGAAAATGTTTCTCTGAATTTTTTGGATACGGGATGGGGCATGCAACCCTCTACCTGGTCAAGGGCAGTAATGCCCGTATATTAGGGTGGTCCAAAATTCACAATTTTTTTAATTTTCTGAGTGTAATGATTAAAAATAGTAGGAAATATAGAAAAAATCACAATCCGGCACGAAAAAACACGAAAATCGTACGTGTATGACAAAATAATTGTATACGATATAAAAAATAAAAATGAATAATAATGAATTTGTTATAGTGATATAAAAACGATATCTTTTTTATGAACACATTTTATTAATAATTTGTTGCAAGTCATGACAAAGGATATTAGATTAAAATTATAAGTCTTTTATATTTCATGATATGTGGCAGTAGGTACGTGGTAAACTATTCATACAGAGTAGTATTATATGCATGCAATAAATAGTGGTGCTATGAAAAATAAATATTCTGTCTTCATTAAAATCCGCCGTAGTCGATGAATCAATAGTTACGTACTGTTTAACAAAAATTCTCATTAACAAAGTTCACGCAGGAAAAATATATGTTTGAATATGTAGGAAAACCCGTATGCAAAAGATTATTCTGGAAAATCCAGATGAATTAGTTTTGCGTAAATATTCATTAATTTAAAAATCGACTTGGACGTAATCGGAAACGGTTTATACAACAAAAATGGTTTTTATTTCACAAACTTTTTTAGTATCACGCTACGTATATAAAATTTAAGTTTTATTTATCATTTAAAATAATGATACCTTGCTTGTGAAGGTATTTTTTCCCTGACAATATCTTCCTAAACTCATCTCAAACAGATAAAAGCTAAAATTATTTATGTACAAAATTAACAAATTGGTGGACATTTATATAAATACAAGTAAAACATAAAACTTCTTACCTATATAAATTTTCCTCGTTTTATTAATTTTGCACATAAATCATGTTTTAGCTTTAGTGATAGTCATCTGCATAAAATTAATTAACATTTCGTTTTAATTATTTATTTGAAATAAATCCAGGAATTTAAAGCATCCCCATTTTGAGGCATAAAAAACTTAAGAAAATAAATACTTTTAAAATTAATATTTCAATACTTCCTATAATATATATTTTGTATTAAAACACAAAAAAGTAAATAGCTAAAAGTTTTATAAGATTTTATTTTATATTGACCGACATCATAGTAAGTTCCCAGAGTAGGGTTACATTTTTTAGATTGCACGCCAACATTTACACCTTAATATATGCTTTATTCCGGTTGAATTAAGAATCACTGATATAATTATAAAACGCCTACTTACTTACATACGACATAACTTTATCCGTCGAACAACAACGAAGTATAATGAGAAATGATTCTAATGACCACATAATTACCATAAAAACTCAATATTTCCTCCTTTTCTCGTATCACCTAGTCACTCATAGATCTAAATAGATATTTATAAACTACCTCTTTGGTAAGCATCGACCAAAAATTCCCACAGAATAAGCATCCAACAATGAAGGAAAAAAGTAAAGCTTATGAAATTATGTTCAGAAATCTCCGCCGGTCTTCCTGGTCTCGCAATCTATCAGCTCGTTAATCCGAGTGTCCCAGTAATTATCGGCGACGAGCCGCACGAGTTCCGAAAAAGACTAATGTCTTGCTTCTCGTTTTCCGCGCGTCAACAGAAGATATAAAAGGTGATTGCCCCCCGGGCTCCAGACGTCTCGAATAGGCAATATTTTCGTGTAGCGGAGTCAAACGTTTTGGAAGCATTAGAACCGCATTATAAAGCTGCAGGTGATATTTCGGCGATGTTTTTTAATCGAATCAATTTTCGTATGATTTACAGTGAGAATGTTTGTTTTCCATGGAGATTAGAAACATTTTAAGGGCCAAAATCGTTTATCGGTAGATTATTTTGATGACGCTGAACTTTAGATAAATAGTTCCCGCGCTAAGCGGAAATGATGAATTTAGTTAGAACTGGGCACTCGAACTATTAATACATTATTATGACACAAAACTTTAATGTGCCGGGCATGATTTTTTATAGAATTTGAATAAATTTGAGTTATTATTTATGAACTTTTAAATAATTTATCACTATAAAATAATAGAGCATTAATTAACAATTGACTTCAAGCTGATTTTTGGGCATGAACAATAATTAATGAATCTACCTTAAATTTTGTTGAGCACGCATTATTAAATTTTTAAATAGGTTGTGTATTCTTGTTAAGGAGAATCTTTCGATAGATATAGGGCATAAAACAAAAAATCGTATGAGAGTTTATAAAGGTCCTATGATAAAACTAATGGTATGTACTTAATAATAGTCTAAAACTACATAAAAAAATAACTTTCAATTTTCATAATTATTTAAATTTTTAACTTCAAATATATTATGTCATTTACTTATACATATTTAATTATAAAATACCATTTAAACAGAAAACAAGAAAAGTAGACATTTAAATTAAAATAATCTATAGTTTTGGGAGTATCGTATGACATTATCCGAGATATAAAATTTAAAGACATTATAATATCTAATTTCGCTATCAGGATTTCATTCTCTGAAAAGGCGTTCTACATGTTTAAACTTCCTTGAACTTAAGGTAGTTGTATCGCCAGAAACGGTCATTATAGAAAAAATTTCTGATATAGTATTCAAAAGTGTATGAGTATCGGTGAAAATATATGAGGTAAATATGTATGTTACGAACTCTTAAAAAATATTTCATATTGATTTATGTTTGTTGAGCCTAGATATTGTTTAGTAAAAAAGAGACCCTCACTTCGCTACTGTAAAAATCGCCATTTTAAATTTAATTTTAATTTTTCAAGGCTTATATTTCTCTTTTAACATATATCTTCACACCGACCGTTGAAAAATCATAAAATAGTATATGTATAAGGCAGAACAGTTAATTGTTTATAAATATTTGTGAAATTCGCCTCAAAAACCATTTATTTATTTGTTCAAGCATATTTTATAGGAGCATAGTAAAAAAATTTATATTTTTCAACGGTTGATGTGACGATATGCGATAAAAAAATATAAGCCTTGAATAATTAAAATGAAATCTAAAATGGAGATTATTACAGTAGCGAAGTGAATGCCTTTTTTAACTTAACAATATCTAGGCTCAACAAATATAAATTAATATGAAATATTTTCATATATATTCACCGATAAACTCTTGGATACTATACAGAAAATTTTTCGACGAGGCCTGTTTCTGGCGATACAACTACCTTAAACACAATTCTTTCTTAGTGTTTTTACTACAATTATATAATGAGTCATAGCCAATGCCTATATGTTTGTATATTCGTATCTTGATTCAAGAAGTATTGTCTCTGAAAAGCAACGATAGAAGCTTTACCATATATATGCAGCTAATATAAAGAAACAAGATCATAGGTATCTATTGACAAAAGTATTTAGATATTTTTAGATGTAGCATATATACATATTTTTATCTGTATAACTTTTTTTATAACATATATCTAAGATACTTCAGTGTCTTGTAACTGTATATTTTGTAAAAATAATAATTTTTGTAATATGTTATTAATTTTTTTTTAAATTTAAATTTAAATAAAACAAAATATAATATTGAAATATGAAATTGTAGAAATTAAATTTTTTATTTCCCTCTGAATCGCTAATAATTTGCTATATTTTTGATAATATCTTAAAAGCCTATCTAATTTACGAATATAATGGTCTTGTTTAAATAAATCCTGCAAAACAGCAATAAAGTTGCTAATCGCATACCGTCGTAAGTGGATGAATACAAAAACTTTTAAGATTATTTTTCAATAATCAATATGCAACAAAAAGTTATTCAGTGTTTTTCGAGTTTTATTCGCATGTGTGTATTTATAAATGAACTTCAAAAAGTCAAGTCTATTACATTAAGTTTTGATAAAACTTGTGTGTTATGTTTCAGGTATTTCGCATATCTACTCTTACGTACTACTTCATCATGATTTTTATACAAGAAATGCTTTCATTATTTATTATATCTTCACACAAGAAATGTCACCGATTTTTTATAGATTATATTTAAGTGTTTATCTATTTATATTCTAAGATTAGCATATATCGACAGTTTTAAGATGATTAATGAATTTAGGATTAATATTAAATAATTTTACCTAAACTCCGACTAGTATAATAGAACTATTTCTAAAATACTTGTTTTGATATTCTTGAATTTTAAAATCACTAATCTTAATTTCAAAATAGATAATGCTAGTAAAAATCATAGAATAAAGATACTTATTAAACAAAATGAAGTCTGAAATATTAAGATAAAGTATGTTAGATTTAATAAAATTGCATACAAAACTTAATTTCTCAATAAACTTTTAACTAACTCAAGATACTTATTATTCTCACACCCGACTAATCAAGAAATAATACCAAAAAAAAGATTAGTAAGGAAGATTATTATCACAAGTGACGTAATGCCTTCCTAGACTTTTACTCAGCAATTTTCTTCCACTGATGACTGAAATGCACTATAATGAAATGAAAGATGATTTTGAATGTCATTATGCAGTCAGTAATATTTACGTGTACAAAATAATATATATTATTAAAATATTTAAAAATGTTATTACTTCTCTACATTAATACAAATTTTATTTCCATTCGACTATGGGAATGATATTGTAAAACAATATTTGTTATAAAAATCATAAAATATTTAAATGAATTACATTATTAAGAAAGTTCAATTCTAAATCATTAACATCAGTAGTATTTTTGTAATATACAAAGATCATTTATTACTTCTTCGAAATTCACAAAATAAACATTTTGAGTCAGGTGCAAAAATAGTTCTATCTAATTTTTTAAAATCCACTCAAGAACTATTATTATACTATTATACGAAGGATTCCATAATTATTTTTAACATTTCGTTATAAATAAGTTACAGCTTTTAAATTATCCAAATACGAAAGATACTTTAGAAAAATTGACACTTTAATATTTTAGATAAATACGAGTAATGCTTAATTGAATTTTCATACCAGTTTTTGGAGAGATCATAAACAATTTTTCAAACTTCCTTTCACACGCTACTGCATTATAAAATAAAGGTCTTGATTAATTTTTTGTTATTACACCGCAGCAATATATGAAACTACGCCTGTCATACTTGTAATTCTACAAGGGCACTACTTGTTTGCAATAAACACTTCCTTCTAGCGAGTAAACAAATTTGCATAGAAATAATTTTTAGTATAGCATGACGTTACGATAAAAGTAACAAAAATTAAAAAATAATAAAATGATGCGGGCATAAAATTCTATAACCATAAAAGTAAAGTTCAGGGTTTCATGCGCGAATTTCCAAATATACATATAAGAATGAAATGAACTCTGATAGACCTAAGCCTAATTATGCGTACATGGAATCCCGCGTCGAACAAAACTGGTTTTGAAGCTGCTAATATTAAGTTTCAATTTACAGTGCATCTTTACATTCACGAGAAACCCCTTAAAATATGTTCCTATAGTCTCAAGCACAGTTTTTGCTCTGCTACCTTAGTTTTGCACAATCTATTTTTACTCCACGTTTTCCACCAAACTTGCCAATTAATTAAAATCTCGAGGCACATAGGTGACCTTAACTTCGTAGTATATACTGTAAAAAAACAATTGTAAAATCAACTGCTGTGTACTGGAAATTAAATGACCGCTACTAGTAAGTTGTTTTTTTTTTATAGAATGTTAGTTCTATTTTTTGAGATCAAGTCGATAATATAAAAGCTAAAATACATTGACGGAAGGGCTCTTAAATAATCACTAGACTCTCTGTTACTTTAATTTTGTTTGTTATTTCTGGTCAATTAAATAAAATATAAAATTCACAATATAACCTAATATAAGCTTGAAATTTTAAATTATTGAGACTTATGATCGCCCAATCCAATTTAGTTCAAAATGATTAATATTACGTGAAAATTGTTGAATTTGACTACATTGCATGCTACACTTTTACGTGTATCCTATTTATAATTTTAGTCTACCCAGCGTTGATAAAGAAGTAATAAGGTAAGCTAACAATAAATATTTCAAATTGAATATTATAATACTTGCAAATCATATAATTAAAAAGTGATATTTAACAGTGGTATTGGGTGTATTGAAAATTGCACCCCAGAAAAAAATGATTTATATATAACCATAATTCTGGTTATATATAAATTTCGTACGCAGTTATATACAATAATGTATGATTTTATATGATTGTGTATAATTATAGATTTTGACCATATATAAATATATATAGCTATGCATAACTATATATATTCGTAAATAATCATATGCAAGTCTAGTAATCTGTTATAACGTATGTATAATGGAATTGTATATAGTCGAATAAATCTATATATGTAAATATATCGTACATACATGGCATTGTATGGGTATATATATATAAATCATACTTATCCAGGACTCGCACTTATGTTATTGAATCGCTAAAATTTATCGCATCCACTAATACATATTTTTCACACGTCCTAGCTGTTTACTTCTACACGGCGACAAGACTTTCAGATCTACCTTTTTTCACATCGAACGCTCGGACTCATCGCCCATCCCCGTACGCATAATCTCCGTATATATATATATATACATATGTCTGCACGCGCGAGCTGGTGTTCGAATTTTATGGGCCCGCCGCGCGCTCGCGCCAGTTTATATGTATATATATATATATACATACACGCGCGAAATCACGAGGATGACGAGCCGACGACGAGCCGCAACTCATCGAGATTTCTGGCCAGGATAGGAGATCTGCCGAAGGACGCGCAGAGCCGTATAATGTATACCGCGTGCGCTGCTCGTGCGGCCGCGGTACAACAACGCCAGACGAACTCTTATACACACAATGTCGCACACGGACAAAACACGAGTCGGTCGGTCTGGTGTCGTAGGCCGTCGCCTTTGTAACACCGGTGGGGGGATGAGCTTGTGGGACAGAGGCGTGCAAGACCGGAGGCCGGGCATCGGGTCCGTGCATTGCGCGAGGATGGGTATAAGAGAAGCCGGGACGTGGAGGCGTCGCCAGTCACCCTGACTTTCCGACGAGCCACGCACACGTGTTGTCGACATTGTGGTCGACTTGCTTGGTTGTTTTGCCGTTCTGTGCGCGTGCGTGTGGTTTGAATAAGTTTTTTGTTTTTTTTTTGCGTCTTTATTGGTAACGATTTTTTGCACGGAGGATCGGGAGAGAGGAGCGGTTTGGGTTTTTCTTGCTACCCGTTGACGCGAGATACTGTTTCAGCTGCTGCATCTGGGGAGCGAGTTCGATAGGTAAGTGGCGAAGAGAGAGAGAGAGAGAGAGAGGCCGGTGAACGCGCGGTTAGCGGTAAAAAGGATTATTTATTTTTTGTGGATTCTTAGAAATGTTTCTATTTTTGGAATGAGTGAAGGAAACTTAAATTTTACTTGTTATGAGAAATCTGTAATTAAAGAAACAAATTACTTCGTTTCAGAAACACTTTTCTTGATATAAGATATACAAGTAGAAAAAAGAAAAAAATCTTTATTCTAGGTTGAACATTTTTTATTTCGCATAACTACGTGCCCTTTTGAGGTTATGTACTGTCATAAAAATAAGAAAAAATTATTTATGGTAAGAGTTATTTGTTCTGACTATACTTATAATGAATCCTTTTTGCTGCGTTTGAGTGATTTTTTAAAATCAGTTTTGAATGATTCACGAAGTAAAAAACTTTATTTACGGTTATTGTGATTGACGGTGATAAAAATATTGAAATATTAAGAAGTTTAATTTGTTTTACAACGCAAACTATAAAAATGTTTGTAATTTTTCTGCGAATAGTTAACTTAAAAGTTTAAGAATTACCTACTTATCTATATCTTGTCTTATCATAGAATAATTAGTTTAATTGTGAAATGAATCTGCAAATTTCATAAATTATCAAATAATAAATATAATTAATAAATGGATTTCGATTGTTCCTAATGCACAGTTTTATCAATTTAATAAATATCATTATATGACAACGCATATACGTAAATGTCCTCAGTTATTGGTGAGAAGTAAAAATAATTTATCATGAAATAAATTTATCCTAAGTACAAATTTTAAATGATGTTTAACGTACGCTTTATCAGTTAAATACATGCTATTATATGTGAATGCTTACATGAAAGGTTTTCTCGTTGATGCACTGGCGAGAATGTCTTTTTCATTTGAAACTTACTAGGTTCGAAATCAAGCTAAATTAGTCTTATACAATTCTAATCATATACTTTTAAAAACATTAGTAGTATAGTGTTCAATAATTTTTTATAGCACACTAACCTCAAAATGCCAACTTTATTGTCGATTTTGAGGTTGTTGTGCTATAAAATATCGTATGAGACTGTTGTGGGAGGTGTTTTTCTACCTTGCTCGATTTTCTTACTCGCTTCGCTCGTGCGAAAACCCTCGAGCAAGGTAGAAAACCATCTCCCACAACAGTGTCATAATATACTATAATCTTACGAAATTGACATAACAAATTGACCTTATAATTTTCTTTTTTAAAAATATTTCATACATTTTCTTTATTAATTGAATTACAAATTCTGTAATAATAATGTATAATAAATAAAATCATGTTTAAGAAATCAAAAATAGAAAATTGTACAAAAATACCTATTAAAAACATTTAAAAATAGAGTTGCAAATAATAAAAAATCTTCCTTTTATAATTATTTTTAGTTCTCAATTATGTTGTGGAAAAATTCAGAATTAAGTGTATCATCAATGCTTGTAATAAACCGAATAGGTCGACCTTCAATTTCCAAAAATGCGAATATCTGAGAAACCGGAATAGTCCATATCGTATTTCCATCAAATCGAATTGTTGGTATAAAAAGAGCGACATTCAAACGACGCCTGGAGTTGAATGAATTATTTAGCGAATTTGTAGAAACTCATTAAATTTATCTTGACTCATTTTAATTATTACAAGATCGTCTGAATAGTTACAGGTGAATGAACTAATGATATTATCAAGTTTATATGAATATCAAACTTAATTTTATATTCAAAAATAGATAAACAAAAATTTAGTTTAATTTATTAAACAAAACTTTTAAGTCTTGTATAATAATTATTATTCACGTATGTATTTTAGAATATTATTTTATTTAATAATGGTACTTTTTCCGAATATATATACTATATTAATGCGAATGTAAAATTTAGTAATATAGTAATATATCTCATTAATTTAAAAAGACTTTCATATGAATATTTCAATCAAACAACAAGATGTTATTTACTACTTGTAGGAGATATTTATCAGAAACCTATAAAATCGAAAACTTTCTGTATAAAAGAATCAGTTTCGGCATGCTTTTAGTCTAGCCGATTAATCCACTTGTCATCAAGTCGAAAAAAAATTAAAATAACAAATACGTGTCATTTACAATTTAGAAAAGATTTCATTAAATCATGCGCGCTTTCATTTCCATTCAACAACAAAAACAAAAAAAAACAAGACGACAGTCTTGCCATTTCGCAAATGGCCCACATTTCTCTATTTCAATTGAAGTCAGTCAAACTCGGTCATCATTGCGAAAATGGCTTGTGGGAGTTTGAACAAAACTGTTGAACATTGATATGTATAAAAAGTGAAGAAACAAGTAATAAAATCACAGAGTATAATTTTACTTGTGAATTATTCTGCTAAAGTAATTTTAAGATTAATTATTATTTTTAAACAATTTATATTGCTAATTTTTTCACTGAATGAAATGAAAATCATGAAAAGTTTTTAACAAAACCAAATTTTATGTTTTATATTTAATATTATTTCTTTTCGAAAACTTAGGCCTAAGCATGCTTGGACGTTTCTACTTATTTTTGCGATTTTCAATAGCGTTCTTTTCAATATTCATGCATTTAAGATACTTATATTTATTTTTAATTCATGTTTCAATTTAAATTTCTTAATAAATCTTTAAGAATATTGGCAAAACAATTCGTACAATGCTCGTTACAATGAGAAGAAATACGTACAAAGTTGCGGATTTTTTCTGAAAAAAGCCTCAATAACATTTTTATTTTAGAATTCTATTAACGGTTACTTATATTATAATAGTAAAACTAATTAATTATCGTGTTAGTTATTAACATTATTAAATTGATTTAAGAGCAGAACGCTCAATTGTCGTTTTTAAGTACCCCCTCAAAAAGGTGCTAATTCTTGCTTTAACATACTGTTTTCTCAAACAGAGATCCTGAAAAATCGAGTTAGAGAATCTTATAATGGAAGTTCACAGTAATGCTAAAATAAACTCATTAGACAGAAAGTATTGCCATACTACAAAAACCTTAAAACTCTTGTTTTTAGTTTTGACTCTCATAGACTACCTTAATAAACTATATTTAATAAAGTTAATACATTATTTTTAAAAATATACCTATTCCCTTATTATTTTGTCTATTTTTAGAGTTAATGTCCGCAATTACTTGGCTAGAATTATAAATTTTGTTGTTATAAATGTTTTTTTAATACAAACGAGTTTTGTGGTTAATAAAAAAACACTATAGATAAATAAAAATAAATAAAATGCGCATAGCGTGTAGAAAGTAGCTACTATTAACAAAGTAAATATTTAGCAATAGAAATTTAAAAAAACCTGCACCATCACCTTACGTAACATTAAAAATTCATCACAAGAACGAGCTACATAAAACACAACCACAAGACAAAAGAGAAATATAGAATGACTGACAACAAGACGAGCCAGCCATGAATACAATCGGAGAAGCCGCAAGAGCATTGGCTCGCCCGAGCGTATGTTTTAAAATCCGTATCGGGTGCGATCGAATTCCGCGCGAGCTCGAACTCTCCCGCGCAATCGTTCGAAAAAAGAACAGCCAGAGCGCAGGACCGGTAAGCACATAATGAACTCAGTGCATTGACAATAAATCCGTCCTTGATTGCGAACGCGCACGGATACTATGGTGTAAAGAAAACGATTACCTTATTCTTTATGTACGTTTGGGCGCTCTTCGTTACGCTGACACTTGGCACAATGCGGTAATCAAGGTTGGTAGTGCATTTCTCAAAACCAGCGACGCCGCTGCTTTTTCTCCTCTTGACTAATTTCATTTTTAATAGTATTTATCTTGTCGCGAGGGGCATCGGGTATATGCGTTCGGTTACGCAAACTTTATATTTGTAGTGCAGGAGTAATTTTTCAAATGTGTTTCATTCACTATCGCGAGTTCTTGTATTTAATGAGGTGTATGAGAGACATGTTTATTTCAATCGTTACAGTGGAATGATTTCAAGAATAATAATAAAGGTCAGAGTTATCAAATTACTCAATTTCGCAATTTTTTAATTATGTTTATATAAGGATAATATTTAAGTAAATATGGCATTAAATCTTTTTCACGCTTTCTGAAGCATTAAAATGTAATATCTCAATAAATTTTGAAAAAAAATGAAAATTTATAATAATAGAGTTCTAATAAAAAGTATATAAATAAATAAAATATATAAATTGTTATTTTATATGCTCAAATACTTCTTAGTAAATTAGTTCATAATTACTATTTTTTATTCATTCTAAGTTATAGATACAAACCAACTGGAACTTTTATATTTGTTAATTTATTTATACATTTATTAATTTATTTAGATTCAATGTTTTTAGTTATAATGCACATTGTAAAATAAGTATATTGTTTTTTAAATATCTTATATGACCTTACAATGAAAAAATTTAAGAACTCAGACCAAACCAAGAAGCACATAATTCGATTTTTCATACACTCCATTCAAACGAAACTAAAAATAAAAATTCATCTCTGTATGCACGCGTCGAGTTCCTTGCCAGTAATCATTCCTTGATATAAAGTACTGCAATTAAAGTCGATTATAAATAAACCCAGTACAAGTATGACAGGTGATACACTTACATAATCCTCGAGAATCAATGGTCAATCGGACTTCTCAAAAATATTTATCACGATGTCATATTCAGACAAAATTGAAATAGTTTACCAAATGCCTAACGAATATTATACTGCATAACAAATTGAAACTAATGACTTTTAGAGATAGGAAATTATAACTAAGTATTTAAAATCGCGTTATTAAAAAAATTAGGGTGAAACTGGTTACACCTACTGAGAAACGCCTGAAATGATGTATTTACTTTATAAAAACTTTTCAAAGAGTAAGATATAACTTGATTATATTCTACAAAAAAGTTGGACCCTTGGGATAATTAGCAGGAAGTATAAAATATAATTAACCTTAAGTTTTTAAATTTTATTCATTTTAAAATCTTGTTTTGCTATAAAATTTTTATCTATCATGTATCTTATCAAAAATGAAGGGTAAATTGACTCAAATATCTGTCAATATTCAATTACGAAACGGTTCAACACATTTAATCTATTTAAACAAAAATTATAACTAGTTGTCCGTTACATCTCAATCTTTTCTATTTATTTTATCAACTGCAGTTGGAGAGCTTAATGACATTCGATAACACGCTCGCGCGCGTGCGTTCAAGTGCGAGGTAAATCCACCGCGTGCATACTCCCCGTGATTCCGCACTACCGGCAGCAGCAAATAAAGCGTTTCGCGTCAGAGGGGCAAGTCTTAAGTCTCTTGGCTGACATTCATTATACATTGCCTGAATAATAAATAATACCGAACGATCTTTTTAACTGCGATTGCGTAATGCACGTTCGTACAAGTTGGACGCTGATTTTTCTTGTGTGTGCCTAAGTAGGCAATAAGTGCACTCAGGCTTGTTGCATCGAGCTTTTTTTGGCCAAGTGAAGTTTAAGTTTGAAGGGCTCATTTTTCACTCTGAGTCGTTTATCAAGAATAATAATGCCACTTATACACTCGAGAGGAATAACTGTAATTATCAAAATGTTTGCTACGATATGTTTCGTTGTTTGAGATGCAATCGACAGGGCCAACGAAATATTAGTTTATTACGAAATGTAACGTGAAGATTCATTCATTATTCAATTCAGTGTTCTCATCCTGTACGAATTATTTTCCGCTGAAATACTATATCGTGGGAATTGCCAACAATGAATAGATTGTTTCGAAAATAGTTTAGTTTTGATGACCCCTTGTGCCACTCACAATTATCAAAAACAATGTATTCTTTCGAAACTAATAACCTTTTAATTGTATCACTTACAGATGAGAAAGTTGTTATCTTATGTGAATGTAATTCGCGAAATACAATGATATTCTACTGCTATAATAACATATAATAACACCTTTTCATTCGCATAATATAATACCGATAGTTAATTAATATTGATACTTAATTTATTTAATTTTAAATATCTGCAATAGTTTAAATAATTGAGAAATCAGCAACACACAAAACCAATCCTCATTATTAAGATGAAAATATTAACAAACATTTAATTATTCTAAAACTATTAATAATACTATACTTTAAGTTTTCAATAATCAATCATATAAAATATAATCCATAATAAAGTGCCAAGCTAATGAATCATTCAAAATTAAATATATTTGTTTCTATATAAAGAGTTATGGATTTTACTTAAGATTTCAGTAAAGTCAACCTAATTGTACAAATTATCTGTTACAGATTACCCAAAATGAGAAGATCGCATGCCCTATTGCTGGGCCTAGCGGCATTGGCTTGTTATGCCAACGTTCACGCCGAAGTCGCAGACGGTACACTGCTCGAAGATGGTTACCATTACAAAAAATCAACCGCGAATTCGAATTCGAACAGC
This sequence comes from Gastracanthus pulcherrimus, assembly GCA_949152435.1. Taxonomy (NCBI): domain Eukaryota; kingdom Metazoa; phylum Arthropoda; class Insecta; order Hymenoptera; family Pteromalidae; genus Gastracanthus; species Gastracanthus pulcherrimus. Next base: position 208,761,493 of record OX424572.1, on the reverse strand, counting down.
TACAGCCAATCAAACGAAGAAAACGTTGAACTGGACGGAGTCGTAAAGGGCAAACCTTTCAAGGGCGAGAAGCACGTCGGTTTTAGTACAAGCGGCTCTAGCCATAGTCAGAGCAACGCCTTTGCCACTGGATCTTTCAGTGGCAATGTTCCCACGAATCTCTTAGCTGGTGTATCATCAGCATTGGCTAATGCAAATGCCGGCTTACAGTCTCAGGTCGGATTCGGTGCACTGCCGAATCCTGGAACTGGTTCACTAAGCATCCAAGGTGGATCTTCAGTCGGCAACGAAATCAGCAACCAAATTAGTGGTTCTTCTGGTGGTCAAGGAGGTGCTGAGTACTGGTGGATGGCCGCAGGCAGTCCCTTCAAACCTCAAGGTGGATGCAATGCCAATGGCTGCTCTATCGGCGGAGGTTTCTCAACTGGTAGTGGTAGTGGAGTGGTTGGAGCTACCTCTGGAATATCTAGCACCGGTGGATCCTTCAGCGGCTCCTCATCTTCCGTTGGATCAACTGGATCAGCTGCAGTCAGTGCCGGTAATCCTTTCTTGAGTGGTGTGCATGGAGGCATCAATAGTGCTATTGGAGCTGTTGGAGGACATTTTGGACTTGGATCTCATGGTGGAGCAAGTGCTGGAACAAGCACTGCAGCAGGTGCTCAAGGAGTAACCCAAGGTAGTCAAGTAAGTCAAGGTGGATTTGGAGGACACTTTGGCTCCGGATCTCAAGGCGGAGCTAGCGTTGGTACTAGTGCTCAAGGGGGTGCCCAAGGAATTGCTCAGGGAGGTACCCTAACTGGTCATGGTGGCCAAGGAAGCTACGGAGGACACTTTACCACTGGTTCTCATGGTGGAGCAAGCACTGGTAGCATTGGATCAGGCATCATACACGGTGGAGCAATCCATGGTGGACACTTTGGAACCGGCTCTCAAGTTGGATCTCAAGGTGGAGTTAGCGGACAAGGTAGTGCCCAGAGTGGAACTTTCGGCCAAAGTGGTACTAGCGGAGGTGTGATTGGTCAAGGTGGTACCCAGGGAGTGACCGGTGGTCATGGTGGACACTTTGGCATTGGTACTGGTAGTAATATTGGATCGGCTATTACGGGAGCTATCGGTCAAGCTGTTTCCCAAGCTGGATCAGTAGGCGGACACTTCGGTATCGGTTCTCAGGGTGGAGCTAGCACTGGAACTGGTATTCAAGGAGGTTCTCAAGGCGGCCACGGAGGTCAAGGTGGATTTGGTGGACATTTTGGTACCGGATCTCATGGTAGTGCGGGCTCTGGTAGTTTTGGATCAAGTATCATCCATGGTGGTGCTATACATGGTGGACACTTTGGAACTGGATCGCACGGGGGTTCTAGCATTGGAACTGGTGCACAAGGTGGTATCCAAGAAGGCACTCAAGGTAGTGCCCAAGGAGGTGCTCAAGGAGGCGCTCAAGGTGGTGCTCAAGGTAGTCACGGCGGACAAGGAGGACTTGGTACACACTTCGGCTCCGGATCCCACGGTAGCGTAAGCTCAGGTAGCATTGGATCAGGAATCATCCACGGTGGTGCTAGTCATGGTAACCACTTTGGTACTGGATCACATGGTGGAGTTAGCGCTGGAGTTGGTGAACAAAGTGGCTCCCAAGCAGGCGCTCAAGGTGGTGCACAAGGTGGTGCTCAAGGTAGTCACGGTGGACAAGGAGGGCTTGGTGGACATTTCAGCACCGGATCCCACGGCACTGCAGGCTCTGGTAGCATTGGACCAGGAATCATCCACGGTGGTGCTATCCAAGGTGGTCACTTTGGTACTGGATCACATGGTGGAGTTAGCGCTGGAGCTGGTACTCAAGGTGGTGCCCAAGGAGGTACTCAAAGTGGTGCCCAAGGGGGCGCTCAAGGTGGACATTTCGGTATCGGATCCCACGGTACGTCAGGCTCTGGTAGCATTGGATCAGGAATCATCAATGGTGGTGCTATCCATGGAGGACACTTCGGCACTGGATTACATGGTGGATCTAGCATTGGAAGTGGCGCCCAAGGAGGTGCTCAAGGAACTGCTCAAGGTGGTGCTCAAGGTGGGCATGGCGGGGAAGGAGGATTCGGTGGACATTTTGGTACCGGATCCCAGAGTACCGCGAGCTCTGGTAGTATTGGATCAGGAATCATCCACGGTGGTGCCATCCATGGTGGACACTTTGGTACTGGATCGCACAGTGGAACTAGCTCTGGAGTTGGTGCACAGGGTGGTGCCCAAGGAGGTGCTCAAGGAGCTGCTCAAGGAGGTGCTCAAGGTGGTCACGGCGGAGAAGGAGGACTCGGTGGACATTTTGGAACCGGAACCCATGGTACCACAAGCTCTGGTAGCATTGGATCTGGAATCATTCACGGTGGTGCCATTCATGGTGGACACTTTAGTACTGGATCGCACAGTGGAACTAGCGCTGGAGTTGGTGCACAGGGTGGCGCCCAAGGAGGTGCTCAAGGAGCTGCTCAAGGAGGTGCTCAAGGTGGTCACGGTGGAGAAGGAGGACTCGGTGGACATTTTGGAACCGGAACCCATGGTACCACAAGCTCTGGTAGCATTGGATCTGGAATCATTCACGGTGGTGCCATTCATGGTGGACACTTTGGTACTGGATCGCACAGTGGAACTAGCGCTGGAGTTGGTGCACAGGGTGGCGCCCAAGGAGGTGCTCAAGGAGGTGTTCAAGGTGGAGCCAGCAATGGTGGTCTCTTCGGTACTGGATCTCACGGTGGAGCAGGTGGACATGGAGGTATTCATGGTGGAGCTGGTGGTTTTGGAGTCAGCTTTGGTATTGGACCATCTGATACCGGATCTCATGGTGGAGCTACGGCTGGTGTCAACGCTGGAGCGAGCACTGGTGTTAATGCTGGTGCTAACACTAGTGGTTATGAAAATCACCAATCAGTAGGAGGATCAAGCGAGGAAGGTTACCCTGACTCTCAGAAACCTCAAAAACCGTTTGAAACTGGACACACTCTTAACTGCAATGGAGCTGGAAAAATTTGCGTTGCCAAGCACAAGTGCGTTCATGGATTCGTCAGTCTGCCTGGAGTTTCACAAGTTAACCAACAGGTTAGTAGATTTAAAAATTTTCTTTCTTTGTAAATTTATATACAACATAATAAAAATTTAACTACCCACTTTTATTAGTATTGTGTAATCATAAACTTGTTTTACTACTAATTCATAAAGCATTTCTGATTACGCAATGGCAATTAACAATTGTAAAATAATGTACATTAAACTATTTAATGTTTTGAATTATTAAAATTTTGTTCAAAATTTTGGTTCATGGCAGGTTTAGATTATATGTTAGAATGTAGCGATCATTAACAATGAAATATATTTTAGTAAAATTTATAAGGGTGATTTTCAATGAACTGTTAACTTTCATGTAATTATCAGCATTAAATAACCTGCTTATACAAATCTCGCAATGAAATATTTTTAATATTTTTCGTATATACTATGATAAATACTAAGTTGAGCATAAAAAAGTTTGTATGCCTTAGTAAATTAATCAAATATGACTATAATGTCACCACCGTGGCATGTCCTACAAAATCTTTGGGATTAACCGACTAAATTTGTTGTACCATCCGGATGGTATGACCAAATTGGTAGGTTTATCCGAAAGATTTTGTCGTTCCTTTTATTTTTTACAAATTTTTAACGTTTTGAACTATAGGTAAAAACTTAACAGTTTAAAAAGTACTTTTTGTATTAGTTCTTACTATGTTAAAAGTAAATATGAGTAGAAAAATGATCTATTAATTAGGTAGTTAAATAAGAACAGTTTAAATACAAATTGTACCTCCGTGGTAAAAATAAATTTTTCTATGTTAAATCTTATAAGGATTTAATTTCAAAGCTAAAAGTTTTCCTATCATAATTATGTACTTTAAGAAGGTTTTCTTGCAAACGTAATACAATAATACACTTTTTTAAATAAAGTACTTTACATTATCAATTCGAACTATAATAATAATAATAATAATAATAATAATTATTATTATTATTATTGTTGTTGTTATTATTATTACTCGTTGTTAGCCATAAGTAGATGAGAGCGGGAAATTTAAACAAAATTTTTTATTATTTCGTATACTAGTACGATTTGACCTCAAACTTACTCATATAAATTTTTAGAAAGCTACACCAACCCAGAAAAAAAATTAAGAATTTTATATTTAAAATTTTAACACGTAGCCTAATGGGAACTCACGTTTCCAACAGTTTCAATCATACAATTTATGAAAACTGCTATTCTGATTTCGTCGTAAGTTTGAGAAATATATATTTAATATCCCATAAATATAATGCAAAAATCCAAATGTTAATTCACCACATTTGAGAGATAATATAAACAAACGAATAAAATTTTTCACGCTCACTAAACCATTTCGCACACGATTTGGCGTATCATGGAAGTTAAAACTGACCAAATACGCATTTGACTCACATAGTACCGATAGAACTCCCTTAAGAAGACTGCACTGTTAAAACTGGAAAACGATTACAAATGTTTAAATTTTGACCAATTTATCTCTTTTTAACAGTAACAAATTTTAGGTCAAGGTAAATATTTGGTTTGTTTATCACAAATTGTACAATATAGTAAAAAAGGTATAAGTAAAAAGTGTCATAAGAGAACCTGATTTTTGTAAGAAATAATTTCACGGTATACGTTAAAAAGATATAAAAATTAATAAAGATTTAAACATTTCTGTTACTTTTCCAATTTCAATAGTGGTTTGCCCTCTTAAGTAACACATATACTTGCGGCTAGATAAATTACTCTGTAAATTATTTTAAAAAAGACATAGAAGAGAAAAAAAATTTTTTGTAAACAACAGATTTGCTTCATCGCGTGACGTTGTACGCAAGTACCGACCCTCGACACGGAGAAAATACAAAACAAAACACGGATGCTCGTACCTTCTAATTAACCTTTACGGAGCACGTCGCACAATTCCTTATGCTTCTTCTTAACGTTCCGCGACAGTGTATCACATTGCATGCGCATTAATCAGCTGATTAATCGATGGGACGTTAATGTCGCGTTGCAAAAGCATATTTGATCTTAAATGTGATCATCCATAATAAACCACCATAATAAACTAGACAAGTCGTGCGATTGAAAAGATTAATTTGTGGATATAATTAAATTGTCTAGTAAATATATCGTCAGATGCTGACACTATCGTGGGATTTTCCGTCTAGGAAAATAGGTAATCTGATTGTTATGGTAAAATATTTATTGCAATCAATCATTTTACAAGCAGTGTTATATTCTAAATTAAGTTTCTTACTTGACTAATGGTTTCTCTTTGAAGAATAAATGTCTCATTGTTTTTCAAAATAATTTTCATAAACAAATTGTAGTTTACTTTTCTAAAAATAAATAATTGACTATCCTGTATGAAAGAAAAATTAATGACTTTATGCTTATATACAGATTTATTTTTCCTATACAAACAATAGCGCATGAAAGAGTCATAATTCCTCAATATGATTTTAAGCTTCTTTTTTTAATGCACCCACGATCCGCTAAACAAAGCAAATAATAAAAATATCGATGAGGCATCCCATACTCTCGAACCGGATAATAATAAACTAAACAGAAGACACAGCGATTAAATCGTCTATTCGAGAAACCGTCAGATCTGAAAGATACGGCGTCGTGGGTTTTCCCGATCTCCACGCCGGACCGGTTATCCAATTGTTATGGAGGACGAGTCTCGTGCTCTTTCTCGCTTGATATCCTGCCAAGTCCCGATTTCAGCGAAGCTTTGTCGCGTGTACGGAGCGCATTCCTCTTCGACATTTAAATACATGCACATGGCACGCGCGACACTCACACACGCGCACAAGCGGACATACTTTTATGTTCTGATGGATTACACCATCGCGGACGTAATCGATTAGCATAAATCTCCATACAATTCATCCGCCTGCCGTTTAGCTGTAAAGCGAGGACGATTTGAAGCGTCAAGGAGGTACTGTGGACTTGCACCCGGTTAACGGCGTAGGAATTTCCTTTTTTGGATCCTCGTCACAGGAATGATGCACAAAACCGATCAAGTAGCTTTTCTCTCGATACTTCTTTGCGAAATTGGAGACGAATTTAGATGTTGCCATGATCGAAATGTTTAACAACACAACAGGCTGTTCATTCATGCTAAAATTGAGCGAATTGAATTTTCACGCAATTTGAGAAAATAATCACTAAATTTCGAGTGAATTTTGTAATCAAATAAAAAATAACAAGAGTAAGAAATTTATTTGTAAAAGATTGATTATGTTTCCTTCCAAAAGAACCGAAATTTAACACGACCCATTTTAGTGCGATAATTTGAAAATAATTTTCGAAATTTTGAAAAATAAAGTAGAATTTTTGTTTGCGAAGCAATTTATAGATTTTGTATAACATGCATTAACTTATAGATTATTTATAACTTTTTACAAACATAAATAAAGATAAATAATTACATAAATATTATTAATAAAACTTGTTATATATAGTTAAAATTTAAATAAGAAATTCTAAGGATGTAAAAGCCCCGTTATTTATAGTTCATTATACGAAATAAGCTTGAAGTAAACATATGAGCATCATTATGCTCTCACATTTAAAAGCCTACTAGCTACGTCATCATATTTCGCGAAACCAAATACAGCCATTAACATGCCTATAGAAAAACACCTTTTTCTAACCGCTATTATCCCATAAAATTGTACTTACCAACCTACTTAAAGAATCTATCGCTCCATAGATAGATCCCCCAATAAGAAAAATGAGATTCATCGGGGAATCCCATCGACGTCAATAGCTCACAATCCGATATTCTCTGGATTTAGTAATGACGTAAACTCTTCTTCATCTTCGCTAGTTCCCATTATGGTTTTTCACCGGTCAATTAAAATGTTTCCACCCGAAAGAAATGCAAACGTTTGATCTACGTCGCACCGATCTATCTTCTAAAATCCGAAACTGACGCACCGCAGGCCTTTCGCCACGATGCAACGACGACGACCTCGCAGGGAGAGGAGAATCCGCGCGAAAGAATTGTTATTTCCACTCTCCACCCACTCTTTCTCGAGGAAGTGACGCATGCGCGTTTCATCGAAGGTGCAGGTACGCCGCGACCTTGGCCAGCCGCGAAAACCAGGTCGCCTGTGTCTCTCGTTAGCCCACATGGCGATCTGAATGCGTGATTGAAGATGCGACTGGGCGCTGTGGATTCGTATTACTCTCGCTCCTTTCGTGCAGTCGCATCGTATACGAGACGCATGGTATCCTGCGAGTTGGCTGTAGCCAAATATCCTGTTTAGCAACGGTTGCGAAGGAGGCTTTCGGCGCGATGCGAACTTTGGTGGTTTTCCTTATCGCGAGATCGACTGCTATTAGACGAGCGGCTGAATTTTAATGAGAGGGGCCAGCTCGGCAGATGCGATGCTAATGAATTGAGTCTAATGGACTTCCTTTAGCTACTGATGGTATCGCTGTTTCGTTTAGTCCAGTAGCAAGTCGCTTTTTCTCAGAATATTAAAATTAAGAATACTATTGGGAATGTTACATATTTTATATTAGGTACCTAAAACAATTTTAATTTGATTTAATATAATATATAAGTTTTTAATATTAATATTTTATATATAATTATAATTATTAAAACTTATATATAATTATTTACAGTTATATACAACAATATATATTCACAATCAAATATAATTATATTCACTAAAAAAATTTATTTCAATGTACAATTTTACAATAAAAATTTAAATGTATTTTTTAACAATAATTAGAACCAGAAATAAAAGAAAGAACTTAATTGTAATTTTTTTATGTAAAATTATCTTTTCAAAAAATCAAAGGCATGTTTAGAAAAAAAATACAAATCTTCCATAATTTTCGCCTGAAATTTTAATGATAAACTGCTGTATCATCTGCCCACGTACACGCGCTCTCGAGATCTAAAATCTAATAAGTAGCGACCCATGAACACTTGTTTACTTCTCAACACGAGCAAAAAACTTTGTATAATTGCCTTCTTCTCAAATTTTTCTATGAAATCTAGACGTCTAATTCTTTCCTAGAAAGGCAATTCTGAATCTCAGAACATGTGTCATTGTCGTCAGTTCTAAAAATAAATACATGTCATTTAGATTTCATTTAATAATTCAGTAGATAGGATTATATGTATAGGTAATCTTACAGAAATGGCACTTTCTTATTGTCTTCCATATTTTCTTACATATGGTAGAATACTATAATTTATTTTAAATTATGAAAATGTACATATTATAAGATAAGAATACACATCAAAATTAAACCTATTCCAAGTTAACTGCAAATTAATGTAGTAACTTAGGAGATATAAAAATGCTTCAATAATTACATATTTAATTATTGGAATGTTTGTACGATGTTAATACGAACATTCGTTTCTTAAAAATGATTTGAACGTCTATCTATGATAAAATTTAGATGATTGCTTCTAACAGCAAATTGTAGACGAGATTTTTAGAGTGTCTATACACTCTTTAACAAAAAATCTACTATATTTATTAGAACAACAGAAACAACTACTCCGCGGGAAAATACCCCTTCCAGCATTGGATTACACTGTTAACTCATAAAATATGTAAATGTAATTAGCATTGAAAATTTAAACATTTTTCGTATTTATCCTGCAAATTGAAATTTCTTTATAGCAATAAAGAGAAAAACATTTTTAAGTAGATTTCTGCTAAACCTATTACATCGTAATATTAGCTTTTAACTGTATTTATATGGTTAAAGAGTGTATGAGACACTTTAAAAATCTCGTCTACAATTTACTGTGAGAATCAATCATCTAAATACATATTTAATGTTACTGTACTAATTTGGATTAGATTCAAATTATTTTTTTATTCACATAGACTCCTCTTAGTACTACAGTATGTACATTTATAAAGCTCGAAAATAAATTGTAAAATTGTATGTAATAAAAAAGAAAATAAGAACACTAAAAAGTACCTCTATGTAGAATAAATTAGGCATATAAATCATCATTAACAAAATTTTCAAATATATTTTATAAAATAAATAGTATACATAGACATTTCTAAACGCATCTATATTACCTTATAAGACACATGACTCATAATTTTTATAAATCTCGATGTTTATATTGCACCTCACGAATAAACTACATGACAACTCAAAATTTAGTTAACTTGATTTTAGTGCAAAATACTACTCTTAGAAATGATAAAACATATATCTATACCTTAAAAATTGGTAAAAGTAAGTTAAACGTTTATAATGTAATAATAAAATTAAAATAGAACAACATTTTAAACAGGTTTTTAAACGATCAAAAATTTGAATTGTCATAATCTTGCTCTGAGAATACTAATTACCTAACTGCTAGACTATCATTCATCTAGTAATATCGATCTCAGCGCCAGCTTCGATAGACCTATCATTTTTCCGATAGTGCATCGTGTATACCTTCCCACGACAGTGAAAGTTCAAACACAGACACACATAGATACATGAGGAATTCCACAGAAAATCTGCACTTAGGCGGTTCAAAAAATAATAAAAAAAGTTGAAGCACACCTCGGCAACCATTTATATATCGTTCATTAGGTCGTATAATATATGTGAAAAATGTCCAACACACAAAACAGACGTCATTTTTTTAAAACGTATGTCAATTTCTCTTACAGGAATTTAACATGGGAATTATGGACTAAAAGCGGTCATCATTGATATAATAGTTACTTGGCTTTTGAGGATGCAAACAAATTTTTTCACGAAATAAAATACGAAGTAGAGAAAAAAAGCTTTAATTTGAGACGCACCGCGTTTAAAAATATTAACAATATCAAAAATTATAAACGCTTAAAGGTAGTAAATAAACACGAAAAAATCGCTAAATTTCATGATTTTTCATTTATGACCAAAACAGATATATATATATATATATATATATATATATATATATATATATATATATATATATATATATATATATATATATATATATATATATATATATCAGGTGGTTTGGTCAAGAAATTCGAGCAGATACCCTGCAGCTTGCATCATGCTAAAGGACCATTCCAAGTACTATCCGGCGCGCGTCACGTCGTCTGCGATGTAACAGGTCGTAGGTCCGGTGTTCAGCCTCGAAAATCGACGTATATTTAAGCGTATGTCTATATACATAAAGCCGTGTAGGGCATGCGGTTATTGGAATGTGCATCGGTGCCGATTGCGTAAGGCCGCGTTTCTTCTTCTTTTTATGCTTCTTCTTCGCTCTCGCCCCTTTCGTTTGTAATTTGTATTTTATTTACGGTCTGGAGTGTATTATTTTTCTTTTCGGATGAGTGCATATATCCAGAGATAAAAGGATTATGTCCGGGATCGGTATGAATAATCTGGGTTTATCTGATGTATTATAATGAATGTTCGGAGGTTTCTAGATATGTGTTGTTGCTTTTCTGGATTTTTGAAAGCTACTCTCGCATGTAAATACTCCAGATGTATATTGGTCAATGTTGATATCGGCTTAATCGTCCGATTTACATGGTACGGGCGGTGATTACATCGATGTAGTGAATATATTAAGATTTCATAAAAGTATTTAAAAAGTATCGGTTTTGAAGAACAAAGTTTTTTTAATTCTCTCAATAACTATAGTTTCCGCTCGTACGCCATTTTAACAATGCACGCTTCACGTTTATATTTCATTGTAAACTCAAACACAATCTCAAAACCAATATTTTTCCAATTCTATAAATAAACGTACTCAACGACCTACTCAAATAACAAACTTAATTCGTACGAGTGTCTATATAACCGCTACTCGTCTTCCACGCGCAACAATTCACGAGCCGCAGCCTCATCCTCGAGTACGCCACTTTCCTGCAGGCTGCGCACAAGTGCCTCGCGTGTTTCGAGCTCCGCGCGCGGGAGAGAGAGAGAAAATAAAAATACAAGGCGTAATCGCACCTTTGCTCAGCGACAGAGCAAACTTTTAATTTCGCAGCTGCGGCAAGAGTGTTTCGCCACCATTCGTCATTCGGCCGAGGAGCAGTAAATTTATCGGAGGATTGACGCTCCTTGCGAACGTCGTGATTCTTCTTTTATTGTGGGCTCCTCTCCTCTTGTCGTGCTCATTCAAATGCACTTTTCGCGCGCATTCTCGGAAAGATGCGTTTCTCTATTTGACTTACTCGTGGCGTATTAT